>NW_023613646.1:0-49175 GCF_013339725.1 Rhipicephalus microplus
CTTTCAGCTTCAGGCAGTCCAAACGCTCGTTTCGGTTACGGCTTCTTCGACGCGTTCCCAGGCTTTCGGGCTGTCGGTGTGCTGAGATGGCCTCGCGTAGATGACAAAAGCCGAGTCAAGAGATTGACTTAAGAAGGCCCGCCACAGTGACAACGTAAAAAGGCGGCACTTTCTGGCGCGTTCAATAACATGAGGTCACAACGTATAAATAAAGTGAAACTTGGCAGATCCCTTGTATGCTGCTAAGTGACGATATGCGAAGCACGAATCAGAAAGGTTGATATGTCACTTTAAAATCAACACAACGTTTCCAGGTGGAGGTAAATGATGCCGTACATGACTTCCGTGTCATGATTATTATGCTTGAATGTGTCGTTTATTGACACCACGTGATACCAAATGTATCATATTTGAAGCTAGCGAAACGGCCGTGAGCACGCTATGAGCGTGCTATGTTGTCATGTTCTCACATGTCACGCCTGTCGGGATTATCATGTTTGCATCAGCCATATATTTAGTGATCAATTGATGTCACGTAACACCAAATTTGGTATATGTGGAGCTAGTACAACGGCCGCAAGCGCATCATGAAGAGCCCAATATACTCCAATGTAGCGTTGACGCACGCGCACGCTGGGCACAGCGACGCTACGTTAGCAAAACGCGAGCACTCCTTAGTCTGACGCCAAGCGCGACCAGCGTCCATCGGCGCGGCACAACGGCGACCGGCACAAAATGCGACATGCTGCATTTCACGCCGATGCGTTACCCAGGCAACACTGCGTCTCTGTCTTTTCGTGACGGAGAGACGCTGGACGCGCTGAAAGGCGCATGCGTCAAAGCAATGCAGCGCGGCGCGCGCCTGCGAGTATATGAAATGTAAAGCATCGCATTTATGACATACATGTCATAATTTTCATGTTATGACTAGTCAAATATGTTCTTCATACAGTCATGTTATGCCATGCCAAGTTTAGTATTGATTGATACTGTTATCGAAACGGCCAGGAGAGCTAAAGTCGTAGGCGGCTAGATAGATAGATAGATAGATAGATAGATAGATAGATAGATAGATAGATAGATAGATAGATAGATAGATAGATAGATAGATAGATAGATAGATAGATAGATAGATAGATAGATAGATAGATAGATAGATAGATAGATAGATAGATAGATAGATAGATAGATAGATAGATAGATAGATAGATAGATTCGCTCTAAGGGCCGAAGTTCGCTAAGAAATGCTGCGCATTTATTGCGACTATCTGAATGGTGGCGTCTGCGTCTTGTCTCAAATAGCGCCCCGCAGAAACTATTTCACAGTGCAAATACGGGTGTGTTTGTGGAACTACATACACTGGTGGTAGGATGCACAAGATTTCGTTTTGTAGCCTTCACTCCAGTACCAAAAGAAGTTGTCGCTGAGTATTGTCCAGCCGTTTTAGGGGCGAAGCTCCTTAATGTGGTACCCGTCCGTCCCTCGTCTTAGTACGTAACATGTCTTACGCTTTGACTTGCAAGGTGGTGCCGGTGGGAGATTTCTCCTGTGCATTGCTGAACAATAAAAAACTCGCAGCGTGCGCGTTAATTAAAAGCCGAATTTTCCTGTCTCTCATTTCCCATTAGCAACCATTGGCATGTACATTGAGCACTATTGGACAACAAGGGTTTGCTACGTTATGCTGGATGGCGTAACTTCCTTGGTTTTAGAAAGATTTAGCGTGCGTTAGGCTGCAGTGCCATGAATGCAGTGAACTAGTATATACCATGAATTCGAGGTGGTTAAAGGTGGGAAGTAGACACGAAGCGCAAGACGTAAGAAAGTGTGCGTGTGCCACCTCTCGTTTAGTCTTTAGAATGTGCGCTGGATGACGGCGCTTCTATATGCGGAATATATGATGAAAAGCTGTGAAATAGTGGTACTTGGAGTGTTGACTAGGGGGACAAATGGACACACAAACAGATAATGGACGGACGCATAGATGGCTGCACGGACAGTAGGACGCATGGATGGACGCAGGAGCGGATGCATGAACGGACGCAGGGATGGGCGCACGGATGGACGTAGCGAACGAATGCACGCACAGCCGGGCGGATGGACGCATGGATGGTCACACAGACGGACGCATGGACGTATGGAAGGAAGAACGAGTGCACAGACGGATGGTTCGCCCCACTCTCCATCATTCATCCCGTGGATATGTTGCCATATTTTTCCATATGTGTTCATGCAACGGTGGACACGGACGAAATTCGAATATTGCAATTGAAGACTGCCTGATATAGCAGAAGGTGTTCTAAAAAGCACATGCACGCTTTATTGAACGATCGCCTTGAGGTCCCTGGGTTTGTACGAAGCATTCTTCGCGATTCCAAAGGCCTTTGATGCTTTTGCTGTATATGGCTCAGAAGTGTTTAATAAATACTACTAATGACTTGCATGTTTTAAAATAATTCAATGCCAAAGACTTCCGGTACCACCTAATGTATAATCAATTTGTGAAAAATGAAAGATGTGCCAGAAACCAATTCAACTGAACAGAGAAGGAGAAAGTAGGGGAAAATAAAAGACGCAAATTCTGCAGCGTAGTTAGGCGTGGAGCTGTGCGCCACAGCAGCATGCCGCCGCCGCCGCCGCCGCCTGTTCATGCTCTCGCTGTTCGCGCTGCCACCGAAGTTCCGAGAGAAGTGGGTGTCATAAAACTCAATCCTTGCCGTGCGCCCTAATATGCAAGCCCAAGACGGCTCTCCCCAAGGTCGACAACAAGGCTCCTCCTTCGCCCAAGCTCAAACCACCTCCTCCGACCAAGAAGCAGAGGCCTCCTCCTCCTCCAGAAAAAAAAAAAAGGCTGATCCCACGTACAGTGGGAATTGATGATATGCGAAGCACGAATGAGAAATGTTGATATGTCACTTTAAAATCAGCACATCGTTACGAGGTGGAAGCAAACGAGGCCATACATGACTTCCATAATTGATCATCATGTTTGGATGTGTCGTTTACCTTCGTCATCTATTTACGTCACTTGATACCAAATTAAGTATATGTGGAGGTAGCGAAACGACAGTGAGCACGCTATATGAGCGTGGTATGTTGTCATTTTTTTAAATGAGACGCGTGTCAGAATTATCATGTTTGCGCCAGTCATATATTTAGTCGTCCATTGACGTCACGTAGCACCAAATTAGGTATATGTGGAGCCAGCAATACGGCCGAGGTCGCATCATGAAGGGCCCAATATATGCTATTGTAGCGGTGACGCGCGCACCATGGGCACAGCGACGCTGCGTTAGCAAAACACCAGCACTCTATGGTCTGACGCCAGTCTGACCACCGTCCGTCGGCGCGGGGCGACGGCGACTGGCGCGAAATGCGACATGCTGCATTTCGCACTGACGCGCTCCCTTTTTCGTGACGGAGAGACGTCGGATGCGCTCAAACGCGCATGTGTCAAAGCAACGCAGCGCGGCGCGCACCTGAGAGTATATTTCAAGATCTACGCTTGGCGTGACAACGCCGGCGTGACACGACAAAGTGAACGCCGGCGAGCGCGCGCACTGCATCACGTTGAAATGTATTGGTGCCTTGACTGTGGCATGTATAGTCATGTTCTCACATGACATGGCTGTCATGATTATCGTGTCTGCACCAGTCACATACCTCCGTCGTCCATTGGCGTCACGTAATACCAAATTTGGCATGTGTGAGGCTAGCGAAACGGCCGCAAGCGCATTATCAGTGTGGCATGTATTCATGTTGTTACGTGAAAAGCATGTCGTGATTATCATGTTTGCATGTGCAATACAGCTATGTCGTCCATTCGCGTTGCGATTTACTAAGTTTGTACATGTGAAGCTAGCAAAACGGCTAAGAGCACATCATGAGTGTAGCATGTGGTCATGTTGTTACATGACATGCATCTCATGTATGTCATGTTTGCACCAGTATCATACCTTTGTCATCCATTCACGTCCCGTAATACCAAATTTGGTATAAGTGAAGCTAGCGAAACGGCCACCAGCGTAGCATGAGCGTGGCATGTAGTCATGTTGTAACAAGACACGCATCTCATGATTATCGTGTTTGCACCAGTCACACACCTTAGTCATCCATTCACGTACTGTAATACCATATTTGGTATATGTGACACTAGCAAAACGGCTGCGAGCGCATCATGAGCGTGGCATGTAGTCATGTTGTTACATGACACGCATGTCATGATTTTCAAGTTAGGGTCTGTCGCTTGTATTCGCCATGCAATCATGTCATACCAAGCCAGTTTTGCAACACGCTCTGTGAACGAAACCACCGCAAGAGCTGCAGGACCGTAAATCTATAACATGATATTCATGACATACATGTCATAATTTTCACAATAAATCTATCAAATATGTTCTTCATACAGTCATGTTATGCCATTCCAAGTTTGGTATCGATACCATTATCGAAACGGCCAGGAGAGCTAAAAGTCGTAGGCAGCTAGATAGGTAGATAGATACGCTCAATGTCGCCGAACTTTGCTAAAAAAGGCTTCGCATTTAAAAGCCGGAAGACTGGTCCACATTGCCAGCTGCTTCCTCTAGCAACAAGTCAAGGCCTCCTCAGGTAGGCTGGCTCTCGGTAGCTTCCCACAGCTCACTTAATGCTAAAGCTCCAGATGCTTCCATCCATTCCCTCTTACAACAGATTCAGGAAGAAAATCGTGCTCTTCGTAAACAGATTCGTGACCGCAAAACCTCTTCTCCCTCCACTAACGTTCCTCTTTGCACAACCGTTCCTGCTCCTCAACGCGCTACTTATACCCCTGCAACTCCCTAGCACCCCGCGTATTATGATCAGACCAGAATAATAGACACCACCCTCCCTCCCACTACTGGCACCTCAACAAAGCGCAAATCTAGGAATGATTCAAGAGACGCTTGGGAAGAACACGATAAGCCAAGTCGTAAAATGTCAGCACACATTCGCAGCTCCAACAATAGATTTCAGTCTCTTGAAAAACGCATGAATTCCGTCGAAGCTAAGCTTCAGTTCTTTACCACTATCGTTCATAAAGTCAGTACCCGTATAAGCGCCAAATTTCGCCAGTTGGACGAAAAATTTAACAACCTTGATGATCAGTTTAGTCGAATTATTGAGACCACCAATTGTACGGCCGTGTCCCCTAAGCGCTCCAAAATAGTTGTGTAGCAGTGGAACTACAGGGGCTTTTCAAAAAAGAAAGCTAGTTTGCAACAGTACATATCTCACACAAGCACCTGTACTCATTTCTTTAGAAGAAAGGAATGGTCACATTGAACTCCCTGGTTACAATACCTTCCAGTGCACAAGATGCGAACGCCTTGATACCGCAATTTTAGCCCAATTGCACTTAACCACTACTTGCTCATATTTTTATGGTATCGACATTGATCACGACTTCGTGAAAATACTTCATAAAAGGCGAGGTCAGTTCCTCTTTTCATCCTTAATATTTACAGCAGTCCGAGCTCTTGACACCACCGATTTACCACCCTTTTCGCTCGTGCTAAACCGGAAGCCCGGAGAAACCCATTCCTCATTGTTGGCGACTTCAATTCTCCAAACCAGCGATCGGGTCAAACAACATCCACGTCTAAAGGACGAGACTTATGAACCCACAAGCAGGATTATCAACTGACCCCTCACAATGACGTTGACATGCCTACCCGCTTAGGGTACAGCGTCTCTAAAGGCACATCACCAGATCTCACCATTACCTCACGGGTTAACTGAGCTAAATTGGGAAACATTCGAATCAATTTTGGTAGTTACCACTACGTCATTCAGTCCTCTCTTAGTTTTTCTCATAAACCATTTAACATCAAACCTCCCAACTTAACGGATTGGGACACATTTCAGCAAACTCGTGTGAATAATTCTCCCACTTCCATTGAAGCTTTACAGGAATGGATCAGCCAACTCCAAGCGGACGTCGACAAACATACTAGAATTATGCCTTCAGATACTCTATTCCACACAGTTGATGCGAAGCTACTTCATAAATTGGAAGCGAAAAAATCGTTATTAAAACGACGGAAAAAACACCATCACAACCGCTGGCTTCGCATCCATGTAGCTAGGCTCGATCACGACATACCCGCATATGCAACCCAGTTATTCAGTCAACAACGCGGTCAAATCTGCGAGAGTATGCACGGATATCTCAGTAGTAACAAGACTTGGCCATTGCGGAGGCACATGCTCGACCCATCGACATTGCGTTCGCATCACAATCATTACATAATCTAAGTTATTGCACAAACACAATGGTGGTATTTCGCATCTTCTTCAGGAGCTTGCATGATTGCACCTTTTCCTCATTTCAGCCCACGCGCATTCAGGTTATGCCGTTGAGGTCAATGAACTTCTTGCAGCCCCAATAGCGGAAACGGAAGTTCGACATGTTTACTTTTCTCTTCAAACTACATCTACCCGGGTATCGATAACGTAACTAATATTGTAGTACTTAGGAGTATTGACGACCAATCGATCACCACCCTGACATATTTCTACGATCACTGTTTCAATACTGGCTTCCTTTCTAACTCATGGGAAACCACTAGGGTCATCTTTATTTCTAAATCTTATAATCCCTCCGGCATCGCTAACCTTAGACCTATTTCTTGAACGCCATGTTTGTGCAAAACTCTCGATCATGTCATTCTTAATCGCTTGACTAAGTAGGCAGAAGATAATCGGTTATTCCTCCTAGAGATGGTTGGCTTTCGTCAATCACTCTCTTGCGAGGATGCCATGTTGAGGCTCAAGCATGACATCTTACTCCCAGTGGCAGTAAAGACAACCAAGCTATTTTAGGGCTCGACGTGCGCGGTGCCTTTTACAACAAAGCTCATGCCTTTATTTTACGCTATTTTACGCGAATTGGATAATCTTAACTTTGGCAAGAAAATGTATAACTACACCCGTGAATTCCTCAGCAACCGCACGGCTATCATTAGTCTTAATGACCAAAATTTTCCCCCAATCACCCTAGGTAGCTTTAGCACATTTCTGGGATTGGTTTTCTCGCCGTTCCTTCTTAACCTAGCCATGAGGTCTATTTCTGAGGCGCTAGATAAAATACCGCATCTCCAATATTTTTTATATGCCGATGGTTTTACCATATAGATGAAGGGTGGATCCGATGGCTACATTCAAAATATCTTACAAGAGGCTGCAGATGCGGTTACTACGCCTGCTAGGCTTATGAATCTCGAGCTAAATCTGAGCTTTTGCTGATCTCTGCTAATAGGCTTCACAAACCCAGCATTCAGGTAAACCTGAATGGGAAGCAAGTTCCTGTCGTAGACAAAATACGTGTACTAGGCATGCACATTCAGTCTCACAAGCTCAATACTGTATACACGCTTCAAATGGTTGCTACCACCATAAACTACACAACCAGACTTATAGGAAGAGTGTCGAATACGCATAGAGGTCTTCGTGAGGCAGATTTATGCAGACTGGTACAAGCATTTGCCATCAGTAAAATCCCCTCCTCCCTCCCATTTCTTCAGCTAACAAGGCCTGGGGAAGATAAGGCAAATTCACTGATACGCAAGTTCTACAAGTTTGCTTTTGGAGTGCCAAGTACAGCTTATACAGAAAAAATTTTGCCTACAGGTTCGTTAAATACCTTTAGCGAGCTCGCAGAAGCTCACCTGACAGTTCCATTCCTACGCTTATCGAACACTCACACTGGTAGGCATATTTTAAACTCCCTCAATACTACTACAGCACCGATGACTAAAGAGAAGCTTATTATTCACCACCAGCAACGTGAAAACTTTTCTGTACCTCCAATCTCTAAAAATATGCATCCTGTTGATCACAAGCACAGAAGAAATAAACGAGCTAAATTTCTTCAAAAAAGGTTCTTGAACTTAATTGATGAGGTCTATGTCGACGCCACCAAATATTCTTGTGGACAGAAATTCGCGTTAACAGTTATGAACTCTGACGGCAGTGTTGCAACGGCCACATATTCCAGTCTCGTCTTCGGAAGAGGCGGAGGAGGCAGTGCGGTTGCACTTGCCGCTATGATTGTTCATTCTTCTATCATAGGGAGCGATTCCAAAACTGCCATATACTACTACGGAGTGAATAGCGTTTGCAGGACGGCCCTAGCCATTTTTTTCCGTAATCTGCCATCCCAACTTGTTGCGTTAATTTGGACACGTTCATTGCTTTGCCTTTTCGGCAAAGCTGTGACTTTTTAACTCAACAAAAAAGCATTTTAGACAATGCATCTCTGTAGACAGGCCATTTTTTCACGTTTCTGCGCGTATAGAAACACACTTTACTCTCGAGTATCGGTGAAAATGTTATTTTGACGTAGCCTAAAACACATCTCCAAACGATACCAAGCATCTTCGGCTGTGCAGACATGGCGTGCAATCAGCAAGTAATCACTCCTGAGGAGTGATTGCACCAATCATTTTATGAGTGGTGCAATCACCTATTATCGCGGTTGCATCGACCATCTTATATGCGATGCAACCACGCATAGTGGTGTCAACTCGTTAAGTGAGAGCTTCAATTTCGCATCTTCAAGATCATTACGGACGCATGCTACGTCCACCGAGCTGCTGCAGACGCCGAGCTAGTACCACGAAAGCAGGACACTCACAGTTAAGAGGCGCGCGTTGTTCGTGTCCACAGCTGCATGAGCATTCCTCACTTCAAGCGTCACTTCGAGCACAAAAGTTGGCATGACCATCGCCAAGGATGCGCATATTCGCTTGAACCCTTCGTGCTCAAAACTGCAAGACACGCAACCAGCGCCATCAGCACAATGTATTGGAAAGGTGAAGAGAGCACTAATGGCGCTGGCTTAAGCCAAGCGAGCAGCAGAGGCCGCGTTAGTGATAAAACCACTTTGATCAATCGCAGTGAAGTAACAACTGTAGCACTTGTTAGTTCGCACTCACCTGTGTATACCTGCTCGCATGTTTTGCGCGTCCTTTGTATTTGAGAAGCTCGTTAGGTGTCGAGCTGTGGACGTTTTTAGTACGCACTCGTACTGTGGGTGTTTCTTTCGTGCGACCTTTGTGTTTGGACAAAGTGCCCCAAGTTTACACCTGCTTGTACTTCTTCACGTGACTTCCTAAAATGTTGCTATCGCATTCTTTGCTTCACCCTTGCGGTGAAACTGGGAGTTTTTTTTGTAACACGCAACACACGATCAACTTTATTCCCGTGTTCGTCTGGAGCTGTGGTGGTCCCCGCGAAGGCTATTACTGCCAGTTCAAGACGGACCAACCAACGACCTCAACAGCTCCAGAACTCGCTGCTCTTAGCGCAAAACTTGAGGTAGACAACCGCGAGCAACCTCAATGATCGTCAGTCTTCAGTCATTCTAAGCAACTCTGCAATCTTTGCTGTCAGCTGTGCGGCATATAGCAGGCGAGCAGTTGGTCTTCGAGGTTAGGCATCTCCCCATACTACATTCGAGAGAGCACGTAGCATCTCAGTGGTTTTGAAGTGACTGCGTCACGATAGGTGGTGAACATTCCGACATTGCGACGCGATCGGTACTTCAAGGTGATCAGCTGTTCAAAGAGACATTTCTTAACCGTCCACTTTCCTTTGCCATCGTCTCTTTTGGGCTACGCTGCACCACCCCCGCTACCCGCATGGTGCTGAGAGACAGGTTGGGTATATGCCGAAAAATGGGTAGCGAAAAAAAGACACTGGTTAGATGCGCATGACCATTGAGACTTTTCGGGAGTCTTAGGCGGAGTCTTATTATCTCCTTCCCCACGGTATCTCCTCCTTTGTCGTTGGAAGCAATGACATGGGCGCATTTTCCCTCGGCCTTGGACCTGTCGAAAAAAAATCTGCCGATGCATTTTGCTTTTGTTTCCGGTCTTCTATCATGTTACATTACGACCACAGGCTGCTTTTTGAACGGTCGACGTTCGCAGCCTGGTTTGACCGTACAGTCCGGTGACATCATAGGTGGAAGACTCGTCGGCTGACGTTCAGCTTCGGTGTTGTGTCATTGTAGTCTAATATGCCTTAATTAACTCACTTGAAAATTTTGTGGCACAATTGTCTTGTTTATTCACGTAAAATCTTTTTTGTCCAAAAACATTTTATGTGGCCTGTAGAAAGGCCCTTTATGTAAAAGTCAGCCTTACCTAAGCACACGCATAAGCGATGAAAAAGAAGCACACTTACGTGAAGAGGGATCCATTATTTATATAAAGTATTTTTGTTCCTTTCTACTATCATACTTCTAGTCATAAAAAGCCTCTGCTATCCAAATTACTGAACCGCACAATGACTATATCGTTTTTTTAGATGCGGAGCATCTCTTCTTCATCATGACCCTGACCACGGCCACTGTAGGGCAATCAACCCTGTCTGGTGCTTTCCGCTGCCACGTTCTACCTGACACCTTTTTCATCTCATTGGCCCACCTAAATTTCTTTCTCCCCTTTGCGCACTTTCCTTCTCTCGGAATCCCGTCAGTTACACTTAATGTTTGATTGATATGTAGGGTGATATGTAGGGTGATATGTAGGGTGTAGGGAATTTAAGGATTTTGAATACCTTCTACTGAAAACGAGGAAACTGCAAGTGGACATGGAGGAGCCCTAATGGCGAAAATAAGAACGAAATAGACTCTATAATGAGCGCACATCCAGGCATCGTGCAGGATGTGGAAGTGGTGGGCAAGGTAAGATGCAGTGACCATAGAATTGTACGGTTGTGATGACGTTTATTCGAGCCGAGAAGTCGCAGCGAGGTCGCAACGGAAAGTGGGCGTACGGCAAGTCTGGCAGAGGCGGCACAAACTCTCGCGCAAGCAGAGCACGGGCTTTTTGTTGTCTTCCGAAGGCGCATACGCGTTGGTGCGTATGCTCCACTACAATACCCCCGGGATGAAGGGTAGCCATCCTGGCGACTCAGGGAGTAGGCACAATGATGGGGTCGTAGTAGGGCTTGAGACGGTCGACGTGTACGGTCTCGCGTCCTCGACGGCGCAAATCTGGTGATTGTGTTAACGGCTCGATGATGTAATTCACCGGGGAGGTCGCGTCAATGATACGGTACGGACCATGGTACCGGGCCAGAAGTTTGGAAGATAGGCCAGGAACGTGCGGGGGCACCCAAAGCCACACAAGGGAGCCAGCACGAAATGTAGGAGCTATGCGGTGAGCGTCGTCGTGTCGAGTCTTTTGTAGACCTTGAGCCTCACTTGTCAGAGACCGAGCCAACTGACGGCAGTCTTCAGCGTATCTGGCGACTTCCGAAAGCGGGGAGCACTCAGATGCATCAGGGCGGTACGGTAGTATAGTGTCAAGGGGGTGGGAAGGTTCGCGGCCGTACAATAGAAAGAACGGAGAAAAACCGGTAGTCGCTTGCGTCGCGGTGTTATAAGCGAAGGTAACAAAGGGCAATACAGCGTCCCAGTTAGTGTGGTCGGAGGAGGTGTACATCCTCAGCATGTCGCCAAGTGTGCGGTTGAACCGCTCAGTAAGACCATTTGTCTGTGGATGGTATGCGGTAGATTTCCGGTGGATAATGTTGCATTCAGCGAGGATAGCTTGGATGACCTCCGACAGGAACACTCGACCCCTATCACTGAGTAATTCCCGCGGAGCACCATGGCGTAGAATGAAGCTGCGGAGAATGAAGAGTGCAACTTCGTGGGCGGTCGCTGCCGGTAGAGCTGCAGTCTCAGCGTAGCGTGTCAGATGATCGACTCCGACAATAATCCACCGGTTTCCAGAGCTACTATATGGGAGTGGGCCATAGAGGTCTATACCCACGCGGTCGAATGGGCGAGCCGGGCACGGCAGCGGCTGTAACATGCCGGTAAGGTGCCGCGGAGGTGTTTTGTTCTGTTGGCAAGTGGTGCAAGACTGAATGTATTTCTGCACAAAACGATACATTCCTCGCCAGTAATAGCGTTGGCGCAGCCGTTCGTAGGTTTTCAGGACACCTGCGTGAGCACTTTGGGGATCTGCATGGAAATTCATGCAGATGTCAGAGCGCATTTGAGTTGGGACAGCAAGGAGCCACTTCCGACCACCAGGCGTGTAGTTGCGGCGGTACAGAATGTTGTCACGTAAGGAAAAGTGGGCTGCTTGCCGGCGTACCGCTCTCGTGGAAGGGACAGAAGATGGATCGGTAAGGTAGTCGACTAACAAGGCAAGGTATGGGTCTTTACGCTGCTCCGAAAGCATGTCAGTGCTGTCGAGTGGTGACAAGGTGGTAAAAGGGGGTGACAGAGAAGCCACATCTGGTGTTAATGGCGATCGGGAAAGTGCATCGGCGTCCGCATGCTTGCGACCGGAACGATATACGACACGGATGTCGTATTCCTGCAATCGAAGTGCCCAACGGCCCAGACGTCCGGACGGGTCTTTCAAGGTGGACAGCCAACATAGAGCGTGGTGGTCTGTGACCACATCGAAAGAACGGCCGTAAAGGTACGGGCGAAACTTCGTAAGCGCCCAGATTATGGCTAAACACTCCTTCTCTGTCACGGAGTAATTCAATTCAGCCTTCTTAAGAGCGCGACTTGCATAAGCGACTACGTATTCGGTTTGGGTACCTTTCCGTTGTGCCAAAACTGCGCCAAGACCAACGCCGCTTGCATCAGTGTGAACTTCTGTGGCAGCAGTAGGGTCGTAGTGGCGAAGAATAGGTGGCGAGGTCAGCAGGCGGCGCAGCTGGTGAAATGCGTCGTCACATGCAGGTGACCATGCAGATATACCTTTGTTGTTGGAAAGCAGACTAGTCAGAGGTGCAATGATGGACGCGAAGTTGCGCACGAAGCGACGAAAGTAAGAGCAAAGACCAACGAAACTTCTTAGGGCTTTCAGTGATGTGGGCATGGGGAAGTCAGCGACAGCTCGAAGCTTATCGGGGTCCGGAAGAACACCGTCTCTTGTGATGACATGTCCCAAGATGGTTAGTTTGCGGGCTGCGAAGTGGCACTTCTTGGTGTTAAGTTGTAGGCCTGCAGAAGCTAGACACGCCAGAACCTCGTGGAGACGACGAAGATGTGTCGGGAAATCAGCTGAAAAGACTACGATGTCATCTAGGTAACACAAGCAAGTTTTCCACTTGTGGGCCCGCAATATGGTATCTATCATGCGTTCAAACGTCGCAGGCGCGTTGCAGAGCCCAAATGGCATGACTTTGAACTCATACAGGCCATCTGGCGTTACAAAGGCTGTTTTAGGGCGATCACATTCAGCCATTGGCACCTGCCAATACCCAGAACGCAGATCCAAGGATGTGAAGTACTCGGCGCCTTGTAAACAGTCAAGAGCATCGTCTATTCGTGGTAGCGGGTAGACGTCTTTCTTTGTAATCTTGTTTAAGCGGCGATAGTCCACGCAAAATCGAACGGTGCCATCTTTTTTCTTTACCAGAACCACGGGTGACGACCAAGCGCTTTGAGAAGGCTGTATGACTCCACGTTTAAGCATGTCATCTACTTGCTCCGTAATGACGCGGCGCTCTTCGGCAGAAACGCGGTAAGGACGCTGTCGCAGAGGCGAATGTGAGCCGGTGTCAATAGTATGAGTGACAGTCGTGGTGCGGCCCAAAGCAGGTTTCTGAAAGTCGAAAGAAGAGCGAAACTTGTTAAGGAGAGCAACAAGTTGGCTGCGATGCGAGGGGGGAAGGTCTGCGTCAATAGCATCGTCGAAGGCTGGTGAGCTTGATGGCTCAGACGCCTGAGTGATTGCGGCAATCTGACATGGCGTTTCGTCGGGAAGAATAATATCATTGATATGGTCGACAGGTTGCACATATCCTAACGTTTCACCACGAAGCAAGCCAATGGGGTAGTTGCAGTGGTTGGTAACCAGCATTACGGTTAAACCAGACGCAATCGTAAGAACGGCAAATGGGAGCACGATGCCCTTGCGTTCAGTAAAAACAGGGGATGGCGTAAATACCACCGTGGCGTCAGGTTGCGCCACACATGAAAGGCTAATAGGGACTGAAGCTTCCGGAGGCAAGGTGATGTCGTCGTCAGCGATGAGTTTGCAGAGCAGTGGTGAATGGTCGGGCGATGGAAACTCACAATTTGGCACTAGGGACACTTCCGCACGGCAACAATCGATGATAGCTTCATGACCTGATAAGAAATCCCAACCCAGGATGAGGTCATGAGAGCAAGATGGTAGTACGAAAAATTGGACGATGTACAAAACGTCTTGGATGACGACGCGCGCCGTACACACAGACGAGGGCTGAATGCGTTGCGCGCTAGCCGTGGACAGCACGATGCCACAGAGAGATGTGGTCACTTTCTTCAGTTTGCGACAAAGTTTTGCGTTCATCACAGAAACGGCGGCCCCAGTATCAATTAACGCTTGTGTGGCGACTCCCTCAACATTGACATCAACAACATTTCGCGGCGAAAATGGAGGCCTTGATAATTGCGCAGAAGTTGCAGTTCTTGCCTCTGGAACTGCACTGATTAGTTTCCCTCCTCAGGAGGTGGTCTACGACGCATAGGAGATGGTGATCGGCGACGAGGAGATGGGAAACGAGAAGTTGATGGGCGACGATCCGAGTCAGAGTGCCTCTGTTCGTATGCAGACGAGGTGGCCTGCTGCGACGCATAGGTAGGAGTTCCAAAGGAGGCGTACGCAGGTGTGGGACGGCGGCGGCAGTAGCGTGCAATGTGGCCAGCGATGCCACACGCGAAGCAGATAGGACGGTTGTCATGGGTGCGCCACTCATTAGATTGACGGAAAAAGCGAGGTGAGGGCCTGTAAACCGGTGGCGCTGCCGGAGGAGTTGGAGCCGAGAAGGCGACTGGATGCGGTGGGGGCCGCGCGACCACAGCTGCGTAGCTGAGAGGTGAAGGCGGCGCAGTCGGTGCGTAGCCAGCAGTTGAGAGATCAGATGGCACCGAAGTGCACGGGTAAGAGGCCGGAACTGTAGGGAGTGCATTGCAAATTTCAGTGCGTATGGCCTGCTGCATATTCGAAGGAAGGCTTGTCGTGGGCGCGTCACTATGCGGCAGCAGGGAAAGCTGTCGGGCGACTTCCTCCCTGATGAAGTCTTTAATCTGGTTCGACAGAGTTCCTTGGTGAACGTTGCCATTGGCGAGTGCGACGGCCGAGATGGAATCTGGTGATGGAACACTCTGTCGGGCGATGGAACGCTGACGACGCAATTCATCGAAGCTCTGGCACAGGCTTACGAGGACCGCCACCGTGGTCGGGCTCTTCGCCAGCAACATCTGGAATGCGCCATCCTCGATGCCTTTGAGAATATGTCGAATTTTCTCTTCTTCAGGCATGGATGAGTTAACACGCCTGCAGAGGTCGAGCACATCCTCAATATAGCTAGTAAAGGTCTCACCAGGTTGCTGGGCTCGGTGGCGCAGACGCTGGTCAGCGCGGAGCTTGCGGACCTCTGGTCGGCCGAACGCTTCGGTCACGAGGGTCTTGAAGGTGGACCAGCTGGCGATGGCGGTTTCGCGGTTGGTGAACCATAGCTTGGCGACGTCAGCCAAGTAAAAGATGACATAGGCAAGCTTGGAGTCGTTGTCCCATTTGTTGCTGGCACTCACGCGTTCGTACAAGGAGAGCCAGTCTTCGACGTCTTGCTCACCACTGCCGCTGAAGATTGGTGGGTCCCGCTGACGGGTAGCACCGGGGCAGGTCGACGGGGCAGCCGATGGTGCTGGCTGGGCTGGGACGGGCTGGTGGGCGACTGCGTCAGTCATGTTTCGCGGTAGTCTTTCAGGCAACTTGCGAGAGCGGAGCTCCAGGTCTTCTTGGGGATCTCAGCACCCTCCACCAAATGTGATGACGTTTATTCGAGCCGAGAAGTCGCAGCGAGGTCGCAACGGAAAGTGGGCGTACGGCAAGTCTGGCAGAGGCGGCACAAACTCTCGCGCAAGCAGAGCACGGGCTTTTTGTTGTCTTCCGAAGGCGCATACGCGTTGGTGCGTATGCTCCACTACACGGTCTCGAATTCGCCTAGACTTGAGAAAGGAACTACAGAAACTGATACGCAAGAAGCCAATCAATGAGCTAGCACTGAGAGTGAAAGTACAGGAATTCAGAGTCTGGCTTCATAACAGGTACTCGGCTCTTAGTGAGGAAACCAACCTTAGCATAGATACCATGAATGATAATCTGACGAGTATCATTACGGAGTGTGCAGTGGAAGTTGGAGGCAGGGTGGTTAGACAGGACACTAGCAAGCTTACCCAGGAAACGAAGAACCTCCATAAGAAGCGTCAAATCATGAAAGTCTCAAGTACAACTGACAAAATAGAACTGGCAGAGCTTCTGAAGTTGATTAATAAGCGGAATGTATGCGATGTAAGAAGGTGGAGAAGATGGAGAGAATTCAACACGCTCTGAAAAACGGAGGAAGCGTCAAAGCAGTGAAGAGGAAACTTGGGTAGGCAAAAATCTGATGTATGCACTAAGGGACAAAGAAGGCAAAATAACTACCAATAGGGATAGGATAGTTAAAATAGCGGGGGAGTTTTACAGAGATCTGTAGGGTAGCCGGGACAACCACGACTTTAATACTATAAGAACTAGCAGTAACCCAGATGACACCCCACCAGTAATGATAGAAGTCAGAAAAGCTTTGGAGAGAATCGAAAGAGGCAAGGCTGCTGGTGAGGATCAGGTAACATCAGATCTGCTGAAAGATGGAGGACAGATTGTGTTAGAAATACTAGCCACCCTGTTTACGAGGTGTCTTTTGACGGGAAGAGTACCACAGTCTTGGAAGAACGCTAACATCATCTTAATACATTAGAAAGGAGATGACAAGGGCTTGAAGAATTACAGGCCAATTAGCTTGCTCTCTGTATTACACAAGATGTTTACAAAGGTAATTGCCAACAGAGTAAAGAAAACATTAGAATTCAATCAACCAAAGGAACAAGCAGGATTTCGAAAAGGCTACTCAACAATCGACCACATTCATACTATCAATCAGGTAATAGAGAAATGCTCAGAATATAACCAACCACTATACATAGCTTTCATAGATTACAAGAAGGCGTTTGATTCAGTAGAAATATCAGCCATCATGCAGAAACTGTGAAATCAGGTTGTCGATGAAGTACATATAAACATTCTGGAAGAAATCTACAGGGGATCAACTGCTGCTATAGTGCTTCATAAAGAAAGCAACAGAATACCAATCAAGAAGGATGCAGGGCAGGGGTTACACAATTTCCCCAATGCTATTTATCGCGCGTGCTTACAGGAGGTTTTCAGAAGCCTAGAATGGGAACAGTTAGGGATAAGTGTTCATGGGGAGTACCTTAGTGACCTGCGCTTCGCCGATGACATTGCATTGCTGAGTAACTCCGCGGACGAATTGTAACTCATGTATACGGAGTTAGACAAGGAGAGCAGAAAGGTGGGTCTTAAATTGAATCTTCAGAAAACGAAAGTAATGTACAACAACCTCGGAAAAGAGCAGCGCTTCGAGATAGGTAATACTGCACTTCAAGTTGTAAAGACTATGTCTACTTAGGGCAGGTAATAACCGCGGAGCCGAACCACGAGATTGAAGTAACTAGAAGAATAAGAATGGGGTGGAGCCCCTTTGGCAAGCACTCTCAAATTATGGCAGGTAGATTGCCACTATCCCTCAAGAGGAAAGTATATAACAGCTGTATCTTGCCAGTACTTAGCTACGGAGCAGAAACCTGGAGACCTACAAAGAGGGTTTAGCTTAAATTGAGGACGACGCAGCGAGCAATCGAAAGAAAAATGGTAGGTGTAACCTTAAGAGACAAAAAGAGAGCAGAGTGGATTAGGGAACAAACGCGGGTTAAGAATATCATAGCTGAAATCAAGAAGAAGAAATGGACATGGGGCGGGAATGTAGCGCGTATACAGGATAACCGCTGGTCATTAAGGGTAACTGACTGGATTCCCAGAGTAGGCAAGCGGGTTAGGGAAGACAGAAGGTTAGGTGGGCAGATGAGATTAAGAAGTTTGCGGGCATAAATTGGCAGCAGCAAGCACAGGACCGAGTTAAGTGGCGGAACGTGGGAGAGGCCTTTATCCTGCAGTGAACGTAGTCAGGCTGATGATGATGATGATGATGATGATGATGATGATGATGATGATATAGGGTTACACGTGCCAAAACCACCACGTGATTATTAGAGACGCCGTAGATGCCAACTAAAACATGCGTATTAGCAACACCAGAAGCCGATATGAAGCGGTGAGGCTCACGGGGGTGCTGGCCCTGAACACTGGCACGTAAATCAACTTCAATGCATGGCGACTAACCACAATTGACGTTACTCCAACGTGACGGCTATATCAAAGGAGTACATATGTAATGATTATAAAAATGAAACTAGATGTCGCTATCGCGTTCAACATTAAAAGGCGAACTTTTAAAGTCCCCAAACATTTTTTCTTTTTATTTTTGTCTATATTTTTTACCTCTTTAATTCCTCCTCATTTTCGGTCTCTTCCGTACAATTTATTTTGTTTTTTTATTTGTACATGCATACATTCCTTTTGTTTTCTCTCGATCTTTTAATCTCTCGCTTTCTATCTTCCCTTTCTCTCTTTCTATATTTCTAGCTTTTTTAATATCTTGCTATTTAAATCTTCATATATATCCTTTTCTGTCTGTCTCTCTATTTGTCTTCCCCTTCTTTTTCCGTGCTTTGTACGCTCTATGCTATGCCTTGTGATCTCCCCTCCACTTTTCCTCTTCCCCACTTTTCGTTCCGTTATCCACCTTCTTCGCTACTCTATGCTATGCGAGGTTATACCATGTTCTCTTTGCGGGGCCTGAATAGCCGAGTGGTTATGATATGTGTCTTCGGACCATGGGTAGGAGAGCTTGAATCCCACACCATCCAAAACATCTGGTCTGCCGCTGCTTCGCAAACACGCACTTCCGGGGTTGCTTCCTTGCTGTCTGCGTCAGCGTTTCCTTTCGCGGGCTAGAGCACGTTCACGTTCATTTTCATCGATGTCAGAAAAAGAATGCATGTTCTGGAACGCCCCTCTTCATGATCATCATCATGTCGTTTAGTTTGTACCTAGCATCGTCATCAGCGTAACCGTCACCTTGAGTACACGGACAATGCACAACAGACAATCTTAAACCCTAAAGTGCTTTACCCCTAAAATTGTATGAAATTGGGTTCCATGTGAAAGGTGTACGAAGAGCGAAGTAGTTCTTGAGCTTGCCTTCAACGGCGTTTGCGTTCACATGTAAGCAGTATTGGCTTTTGAAATGTCCAGCCTGCTCGGCATCGATATAAAAAAAGGCTGTGCTGACTTGTTGTATAGAGGCACACTCTATCTTCCACCTCTTCCGCTCACCCTCATCTTTATCCTCCCCACCCTAACTTCCATTTTAACCTACACCCTTTATACACCAGTATACACGGCTATAACATGCTTTATTATCCTGCACCTTTTTTCTACATTCCTGCTCCTAACATAAACTATTATCCTGAAGCTGAAATCAGTCAACACCACTTTTTAATCAGATACGTTTCTTGCCACGGAGTGCCACCACGTGCCGACATCGTGCTCGATTGGTCTTCGAGCAAACGCTCCTTGACTTGCACTTGACTTGCCACCGCCTTGTTCGGCGCTGTGGCGGTGAGGGCTAGAACTAGCGTTGTCGCCGGCGCAAGAGAGCTAACGGGTACAAGCAACACTACCTAGAGGAAATTCTTTCCAGGCCGGGGGGCTGCCTCTGTGACGTAGCCGAGATGGGGCCGACGGAAGCGGGGGAACGCTTGAACAGAAGTCCTTATATTATTTAGTCAGACACCCTAAGGGCGCCGGAGGGCATTACGGAGGGCATAAGTTGTGCACTTGGCTTACTTTTTTTGCTGCTACACGTGTAATATACTTATATGATAATATCTGGGGTCTAACGTCCAAAAACCAAGATATGATTATGAGAGACGCCGTAGTGGAGGGCTCCAGAAATTTTGACAACCTGGGGTTCTTTAACGCGCACCTAAATCTAAGTACTACACGTGTAATATACTGAATAAAATTAAAAAGGAAAAGACAAAAGAGACCACTCATATTTACACCCATCGCCTTTTATTCATTAATTTGTTAGAGTTTGCAGCTTCCGCTTCTTAGACTTGTTGTCCGTGTCCGAAACTTTGTTGTTCAATCGCCGGCAAAAGTTCTTCAGCAGAATGTTCGTGCTGCACCACAATATATACTTTAGCACCACTTCACTTGCGTGTCCCTTTTCACAGACGTCGAAATCTGAAGGCTCCTCGTCGCTGAGCAGTTGCAGTTTTAGTTCTGTGGCCACTTGACGTTGGTTTTGAACTTTTAAAAATTCGGCACATTTGGAAAGCTCTTCCACTACAACGTAATTATGAGCCACCAAATTCACAGCTGGCACGCTGGGTAAACCAGGCCTCCCCTGTCAATTTCTTTGACAAGACTGTACATGCGATTTTCCGGAGAAACTGCGACAGTCTTCTCAATTGTGAGGAGTTCCCTGCATTTGTCACATTTTTACCTCTTCACAGCAATGTGCACCGAGTAACCAGCAACATAGGTAACCACTGGAATGACATCCTTCAGTTTCGATAGCGCCTCCTGGGTCACAACAGCGTTGAATTTTCCACTTGGCACTGCTGCCTGCGTTTGGAGCTCTTTCCAATTTTGATTTTGGTCGTTGTCGATTGCGGACAGCGTGCTGATTTGTGGTAGTGTGGTTTTCAGTCGCAACTTGTTCTCGCACTCGTAAATCTGTCTTACGGACAAATGATACTGCGAGCCAGCCAGTCGTCGGTAACAACCAAAACGTTCTTCCAGAAGGTCTGTTTGGAACTTCCCAAGAAGCACAAAGGACATCTTGAGCTCCTCAAAGCAATATGCGCAGATTTCAATGAACGCCCGAGTCGTCTGAATAAGAGCCCCATGTGTCTCAACAGACAACTTACAGTCATCCGCTCTCCTTTCCTTCCACTCCTCCAACCAGTCCAAAAAATCGTTCAAGAAGGAAACCTTGGGGTCAAATGGAGAAGGGTAGACTGGCTTTTGCAAGTCATCCCTCAGTCTCAGTTCTTTGAAAGGAGTCTTTACGTTGACAACCTTCCACCATCTCACTATTACATCAATGAAACGGGCGGTTTCTTCGTAGTGCTTCAGGTTGTGCTTGGCTCCAATGACACGAAGTGCATTCGGTCCATACTCGCTGAATACCTTCAAAGCAGGTTTAACATCCTGTTTCTCGATGTCTGTTGGGGAAACAGCTTTTCTGGACAAAGTGTAGCCATACAAGAGTAACTGCTCACTCTCTAAATTATATGCGTCGTTAACTGTCTTGAAATACGCATACTGCATGCGCCGCCGCCCCGTTGTGCTTGGTTCGAACTGAGGTATAACCAGAAACACTGGTCATTTTGTTTTAACCAGTTGTTGCGCACGCACTTCAGTAAATGCACTGGGTCGATGACGAAGAACAATGGCCTGTGGGGATCTGATGGGTGCGGAAACACGAAATCATTTGCCAGTGATTTTTTTGAAACGGCTTGAGGGGCCTTGCTCACCGAATACTTAAACGGCACCATTGCGCTTCGATTCACGGCGTTGTTGTCGGTCACGACACACATTACTTTGTATCCAATTTTTTCTAAGCCGCGAATGACATCTCCTAAAATGTTGTGCAGCAATTCTCCATTAGCCTTTGAACGGGAACAATGTGCGCTACCTCCTTAAACTTGCACATGAGGCTGTGTACCATAAATACAAATGCACTATTTGGTGCTTCTGCGTTGTTCAACGCGATACCAGGGATGTTGCCTCCCTTAGAGTCAAAAAATGGCTTTAGATGAATTTCGTCCACCGTCAAAGTCACGTAGCGTTGCTGCTCATTCAACTTGGATATCTTCTTGGCCATGTAGCGGAGGAATGCACTGTCTTGATGCTCTAGTTGGGGTTCATTCCGAAAGACGAACATATTGACCTAACGGTTCTTGGGTGTGGCATGATGATGCTTCCGTGACTGCGCATGTACTTGTACGCGTGAGGCGATATAGTAAATAGTATGCAGCAGTACACCATAAATTCTACAGAGTAGCGCCGTCGTTCTTTTTTTGCTGACATTAACATCACTTGCTCAGCGAGCAGTTGAATGATCGGGGTCTTATCACTTTCTTGTGCTGTGTATAGTTCATTCAGAAGAGAAGCGACAGTCTCGAAGATGTCTGCGGTTGAGTTTTCAGAGCTTGACCTCTGGGCACTGTCGAACCCCTCGACTCCTTCCAGCAATTCCAGCAGCCATCGTTTGCTGTCGATCACGGACGGAACTACCATTTTGGACCCGAGCCGCTTCACTGATGCTTTTGCGACGTTTGCCGTAAGAGTTAGGTTGGTTTTTACGACAACAGAGTACTTAATCCAAGGAGCGTTATCATTACAAATGTGAGCCAAAATTACGTGGTCACTGCATTTGATGACATGCCAAAATGTCAGCTTCTTGCCACGAACGAAGTTTGCGACATCTTTCAAATCGCAAAGCTTATCTGCTTCTTCCTCTTTTTTGGCAGTGAGAATTGACTCGGTGAGCACTTTCTCAAGGGAAGCGGCCTCTAAGCGCATTCGCTTGCTCTCTAGGTCCTCTCTTCTAGAGCTTTCTATAGACAGGTAGCTTGGGCAATCAGGGAATACCGTCGGTGCTGCCTCAGCTTGAAGCCACAAACGTGAGAGCGGTGCGGTCACTGTGCGGCCGGTGGCTTGGTCAATATAGCTTGTTTCCCGAACGATGTCTTCGGCTTTAAAGTGACGTTCGCACACCTAAACAAAAGAAACATATCCGAGCATCAGTACGGATATCTCGTAGCAGCAACAGTACATTCAGGGCTTTGCATGACGCGTTTAGGCTTAACGTGCTACAAACTACAAGGCTTGCCACTCAACGGTAGGAGCAACCTCCATGAGAAAATTATAAAGCATTCAAAATTTCTTACCCTGGAATTCGCTGACACGACCAGGTTTTCACGTGTAATGGAACGTATGCACGCTTGGCTTGCTTCGACGGTTTGAGGGAACGAAAAAACGTGCACCTTGGGGCCTGTCTTGTAATTGCCGTTGCACCGTGGCACACAACACTTTCCTGGCATTTCGGAGCTGATCCTAACTCTGCACGAGCCTGTTCACCACACATAACACGCGATAAACACTTGGGTCACTCGCCGTTGCTCAACTACGCACAGAAACGAATATCCAAGCGGCAACGTGCATCCGCGCCACGAACGCTCACAGCGCGTCCAAACGTGCCCGCCGCGCCGAGGCGGCCGAGGCCCCGCCGCTCAGGGGACCAACGCCATCTAGCAGAGACGTGGGACTGGGCCCCTTACTGATGACGTATATTCACGGCCCCACGGGAGCCTCCGGCCTTGAGTCAGTCTCGGTGGCGTTGGTACACGTTTACCTAGAAAGACCATCGTCTTTAAAAGGGTTGGAGGGCACTATTAGGGCATACAATCCCCGCATATAATAATGAACTTCAAGTTGCCGAATTCTTCTGAGAAGGGTTTTTCTGTTCGCAAAAAGGCTGCAAAATGAAATAGGTAAGTTACTGTTTCAACAGGTGTGGACTATAGAATTGGAAGTTGCATGCTTTTAGGCTCAATCGCGGCAATCCGTCGTTTGCGTTCACTACATCGAAGGATTATGTCTGCCGACCTCTGTACCTGGAAACCAGAGTACCTACGGTGGATTTGTTTTGTGTCGAGTTTCCACATTACCTTGTATACTTCGGCTTTTGAATAAGTATGTGAAACGGTTTCGCACCTTGCGGAGTTCTTATGCAGGACGGCTTCTTGCTCCACCATTGCAGAGTATAAAGTGCTCAAAATCGTTAACCGATCTTTATAGACAAACAGCCTTGAGTTTCATGCGTTAACTGGAACAGCTCATTGCTCTCCCGTAGTAGAGCACATTGCACTATGAAGCGTCGAACATTTCTGCTGAACAAATTTTTTTAGTTGTGAAGCATCCATTTCACTAGCGTTTGTAACGTCGTACGCAAGTTCGTACCAACGCGCCCCAACGCGTTTCCCTCATCGCAGATGTTGTAGTGGTGCCAAGTGGGTCAAGTCACAGCTGCGCGTTGATGCCACGATTCTCTCACAGGTGCCTGATAACGTCACTCTTTCTTATTCGCAGCATGCTCGCCACAGCACCCATAGCCACCACTGGTGTCCATGACCACTATCACACAAAATTGGAAAAAAAAACTTGTACTATGGACATAGTGGGGCTCGAACCCGAGTTTCCTGCGTGCCAGCCCAGCATGCTACCACTGCTCCACGTGGGTGCCTGGGACGTGTTCGCAATGTTGCCTTAGATAGGCCTGGTGTCGGGAAAGGAATCGCGTTAACATGAGTAATAAAGCGTTTTGGAACAGCAAAGGAACAACCAGGTCTCACACATTGCGAATAGCATAACGAGTGGGTAATTCAATACTGCAAATCATTACAAAAGCTTCTTTTTGATCACTTATTAACGGTGGCGCTTACCCACTTCGGGAATAATTCCTCATTGTCGCCAGCCACAGCATAAACAATTGGCACAAAATTCCTTGCAAATGCTTATCGGATACCATGCTTCTCAGAAAAATGGCGAAGGATAGCAAATCGAATGACAGCCATATACCCATAAATTATGAATGATTGACTTGATTGATGATTGATTGATATGTGAGGTTTAACGTCCCAAAACCACCATATGATTATGAGAGACGCCGTAGTGAAGGGCTCCGAAAATTTTGACCACCTGGGTTTCTTTAACGTGAACCCAAATCTGAGCACACGGGCCTACAATATTTCCGCCTCCATCGGAAATGCAGCCGCCACAGCCGGGATCCGAACCCGCGACCTGCGGGTCAGCAGCCGAGTACCTTAGCCACTAGACCACCGCGGCGGGGTTTGAACGTATTCTGGACGTGTCCGTTGCCGTATCTTGGTTACCATTTCTTCGGCCGAGAATGCTGAGTGACCGTGCTACACAGCGACGAACTAACGATCAACGAGCTTCCGTGCGCCAATGTTTGTGCGCTGTTGGGCAAACTTGACTAACATGACTTCATAATCAAACGCACTTCTCTCACTAACGTAGTGGAACAATTTTGCGCTGATGCTCTCGATTACAATAGCAGTTACATATACAAAGGGGGGGGGGAGCCCTTCGACTAATAGCGATAGTATCACTGCTCTATATTGATTGATATGTGGGGTTTAACGTCCCAAAACCACCATATGATTATGAGAGACGCCGTAGAGGAGGGCTCCGGAAATTTAGACCACCTGGGGTTCTTTATCGTACACCAAAATCTGAGCACACGGGCCTACAACATTTCCGCCTCCATCGGAAATGCAGCCGCCGCAGCCGGGATTTGAACCCGCGCCCTGCGGGTCAGCAGCCGAGTACCTTAGTCACTAGACCACCGCGGCGGGGCAAGGAGGCGAATTGCTGGAGGCCCATGTACTGTGCGTTGTAATTGCACGTTGAAGAACGCGAGATGGTCTAAATTTCCGGAGCCCACCACTATGGCGTTCCTCATAATCACAATGGCGTTGTGTGACGTCGAACATCAGATAATATTTTAGTTATTTTTGACCGAGAAACTTTTAAAGCTGGAGGTAAAATGTCGGGTGAGAGCGCGCAAAAAAAAACGTGCGTGTCATTGTTGATCAATAATCAAGTCGCATTTATGCACCACCCGAACATACCCTCTCCTATAGCTGCGCATGCGCCGTGAGCTACGCCCACCACTGTCGCGCCGAGTTTCCCAGCTTAGCGCTAGCCGAACATGAGTTAGAAAGGCCGATGCTTACCGGGGACACTGCTTCCAGGTTTCCACGTTGGTTGTGGCGCTAGGGTTTAGACATGCTGGCATTGCCTGTGACAGGCTGTCGTTCTTGTTTAAGTGTAATAGAAACTATCTACACTACAGTCATTTTTAGCGCTTGTATAGGCTCACGTAAACACAACATGACAACCCGCGGCATATATATATATATATATATATATATATATATATATATATATATATATATATATATATATATATATATATATATATATATATATATATATATATTTATATATATATATATATATATATATATTGTAGTGAAGAAGATGAGTGCTACTCAGAAAGGCAGGGGGTATGACTCAGTCGGTGAAGAAGACGACGTTTGGTTGGCTGGGTACTCAGACTGGTTGCGCCATTACCACTTGACGTGTCGTGACCAATCTCCTGTTTTATAAAAGAGTGCCACTCTAAAACGCCCCATTATAATTGGTGGAGGTGCTGGGTAACGCCTAATCCTGGAATTGCGAAACCGTACGTTGCCTCCAGTTGCTACGATGTCCGCGAACGACGATCAGCAGGCGGCCGCCTCGGCTCCAACTACTGCACCTCCTGTCTGTCTCGGCTCCTTCAGCAACGCGATCCGCGTACCTTCAGTGGAACCGATGACAAAGTCGTGGAAGACTGGCTCGACGAATACGACCGGGTGAGCAAGCACAACAATTGGGACGATGCACACAAGCTTACTGTCGTCCAATTTTATTTTACCGACGTCGCCAGTCTGTGGTAGCGTAATCACGAGAGAGACCTCCCCACCTGGTCGGCCTTCCGAATGGCGTTCGCGGACTTGTTTGGCCATGCAGCGCTTCGCCAACTATGGGCCGAACAGCGCTTGCGTACTAGGGCTCAGCAGAATGGTGAGAAATACACCAGTTATATTGAAGATGTGGTCAACCTTTGCCGGCGTGTCAACTCGGCCATGACAGAAGCCGAGAAGATCAAGCACAACTTGAAAGGCGTGACTGACGACGCATTTCAGATGCTTGTCGCCAAAAGCCCGCGAACGGTAGCGGAAGTGATCCAACTTTGTCAGAGCTATGATGAGCTCTGGAAACAGCGTGACACCACTCGTCGTGCCAGCGCGCCATGTGCAACAATCTCCGCTTTAACGTCGGCTGGCACTGCTATAGACCACACCACTTTGCTCCCTGAGATCAAGCAATTTTTACGAGAGGAGGTCGCACGCCAGTTTTCCCTCGTGCCTTATACCTCCGAAGGTGCCCCATCTACTTTAGCGCCATCAATACAGCGAGTAGTCCAGGAGCAAGTGTCCGAGGCGCTACCAACAGCTCACGCACCACCTGTGGCTGCTCCATTGACCTATGCCGAAGCACTGAACGGAACCCGACGTCCACCTGTCGCGAACAGCCACGTTTCTTTGTCGCGAACGCCTACGTCCACGCGCCCCTTTGTCGGACCGACTGAACCTATGTACCAGGCTGCCTGTACTTTCTCCCGACCACCACTTCCACGCTTTCAGAACCCTTGGCGCACTCAAGACAACCACCCCGTATGCTTCGCCTGTGGAATTGCGGGTCACGTGGCACGATTTTGTCGACGGCGTGAGTTTTTTCTGCGTGACGACGTCAGGCCTAACAATTATGATTTCCCACAACGACCAGAGCCTGCTGTATCTGGTGAGACTGCGACTATGGACACATTTTCACCTCGCCGGAACTTCAACAGACACCGGTCGCCTTCACCTCAACGTCGTTCTCTTTCCCCTATGCTACGTCGACCTCGCCCTGTCCCTGAGGAAAACTAGGAGCCGCAGTTCCGGGGGCAAGAACTGCGGATCTTTCGAACTCCACAAGACCTTGTTTTTCACCGTCCAACGTCGTTGCTGCCTCCGTTGAAGGCATACCTGTTTTTGCATTGGTCGATACTGGCGCCGCAGTGTCTGTAATGACTGAAAAACTTGGCCGTCGACTAAAAAAAGTCACAATGCCTCTTCACGACTTCGTTTTGAGCACTGCGAGCGAGCAACAAATTCGCCCTTTTGCTGCATGCACAGCACGAGTCGCTATTGCTGACAATATTTATGTCGTCGAGTTTGTAGTGCTCCGGCAGTGTTCCCATGACATTATATTAGGCTGGGACTTTCTCTGCACTCATCATGCCGTCATAGACTGTGCTCGCGCCGAAGTGGAGTTTGTGCCGTTATGCGACGCCGCTTCACTCGACTCGTCCCTTACACCTGCAAAAGTTTTCGTTGCCGCCGACACTTTGATACCCCCGTTCTCATCCGCCCTAGCTCCGCTTTCCTGTGACGTCTATAGTGGCTCAACTGTTCCTTTTACGCCTTCTGAAAGCGCTGTTCGCCGCAAGTGCTTCCTGATTCCTTTCGCTGTTCTGGATGTTCACGACGCATCAAGTGAAATTTATGTTTCAAATCCGTTTCCCTGCCTTCCAAGTTACTGTGCGGAGAGTGCTTGGGCTTTGCCGATGACATTGATCTCTCGAGTGCACGTGTAGTTTTTGACCACTCGACTACGCTACCTATTGACGCTGTTGATTGCTGCGCGTCATCCTCTTCCCCATCATTCACCGACGCAATTTCGTGCTGCATCGACACCAACTTTATGGCCCAGCAGCGCACCGACATCATCACCCTCCTCGAGCGCTTCCGCGCCAGCTTCGACCACCAGCAACTAACTTTGGGCCGTGCTTCCACAGTATCTCACGAAATCAACACTGGCCTTCACGCTCCTTTACGTCAGCGTCCGTATTGGGTATCGGCATCTGAGCGTCGTATAATCGCGGAACAAGTTGATGACATGTTGAAGCGAGGCGTTATTGAGCCCTCTAACAGCCCGTGGGCATCCCCAGTTGTTCTAGTCAAGACAAAGGATGGTTCAATAAGATTCTGCGTCCACTACCGCCAGTTAAATAAGATCACGCGCAAAGATGTTTACCCGCTATCTCGCATAGACGATTCCCTTGACTGCTTACAAGGCGGGGAGTTCTTCTCATCACTAGATCTGCGTTCAGGTTATTGGCAGGTTCCCATGGGTGAGGCTGATCGCCCCAAGACAGCTTTTGTTACCCCTGATGGCTTATACGAGTTTAACGTCATGCCATTCGGGCTCTGCAATACGCCTGCCACTTTCGAGCGCATGATCGACAACATACTCCGTGGCCTGAAATGGCAGACTTGTCTGTGTTATTTAGACGATGTCGTGATATTTTCAAGCGACTTTTCACCGCATCTTCAGCGGCTTGAGACAGTGCTTACTTGCCTCACCTCCGCCGGTCTACAGCTCAACTTGAAGAAGTGCTGCTTCGGCGCTCGAAAACTCCTAATTTGGGCCACGTTGTATCTAGAGATGGCATTCTTCCAAATCCGACGAAACTACGTGCCGTTGCCGAATTTCCGAAGCCAAATACTTTAAAAGAACTTCGCAGCTTCCTCGGTTTATGTTCACATTTTCGTCGTTTTATTCGCAACTTCGCCTCCATCATATCGCCCTTGACTGACCTTCTTGCCGGCAACAACAACCTTCCTAGTTGGTCATCAGCTTGTGATGATGCATTCGCCACACTCCGCCAACTTCTTACGTAACCTCCAATACTGCGACATTTTGATCCTCTTGCCCCGACGGAAATACACACGGATGCTAGCGGAGTTGGCCTCGGTGCAGTGCTCGCCCAGCGTAAACCTGTATTTGATGAGTACGTCGCCTCTTACGCCAGCCGTGCACTCACAAAAGCAAAAGCCTGCCTTTCTGAGTGCTACTCAGAAAGGCAGGGGGTATGACTCAGTCGATGAAGAAGACGACGTTTGGTTGACTGGGTACTCAGACTGGTTCCGCCATTACCACTTGACGTGTCATGACCGCTCTCCTGTTTTATAAAAGAGTGCCACTCTAAAACGCCCCATTAAAATATATATATATTGTTTATTTACAGGATGAGGATGAAGATTGGCAGTCGCAGTAAAAATGGAGTCCTCAGGCCGCACCAGACAACATCGTCTTCCTCTTCTACCTCCCCGGCACATACTACAGCTCCGCTAATACCGTAGCAATCCACCGTTCACAGACGAAGCCCGCTGGCTGAGTTTATGTCACTGGAGGGATGAAACTTCTTGAGGCGAGCCACGTGCACCAACTGCGTTCGATTTGACCGACGAGAAGGTGTCGTCAAGCGTGCCACAACGAACGTCAAGTCAGTCAAGCGATCTACAATGACGTAGGGGCCTGTGTACTGCGGTAAAAACTTCTGACATAAACCAGGTTTTCGTTTGGAGGGTCTACAACCACGCGAATTCACCTTTGCGGAATGAAATGGCATCATGGCGTTGATCGTATCGTTGCTTGGAGCGATCTTGTGATGCCAGTGTTCGCAAGCGAGCAGTGTGGCGGGCTTCTTCAGCCCGGCACAATGTTTCGGCCACGGACTCATCGGTATGGAGCTCAAATGGGAGAATTGTATCAAGGAAGCTGCTTGGTGATCGAGCGTAGAGCAGATAGAAGGGCGTGAAGTCCGTGGTCTCGTGCTTCGCTGTATTGTATGCATAAGTAATAAATGGTAAGATCTCATCTAAGTTTTTTTTATTGGACGCGACGTACATTGAGAGCATGTTAGTAAGAGATCGATTGGTACGTTCTACAAGACCATTCATCTGGGGGTGGTATGGTGTCGAATGTCTGAACTGTGAAGTGCAGAGGCGAAGCGATTCTTCCACAGCGTCCGCGATGAATTGGCGACCACGGTCACTGTTACAAGCTGCCACTCTAGCGTCGCCAGCGCAAAGTCGGCGACGGGAATGACAGCAGGTTGGTTCGTTCCGTACGCAAGCAGAGACAGTGAAGAGATCAGAGGCGTGGGAAAACAAAACAAACCTTACTCTAGTGATATTGCAGCACACAGGATCTAATACAACACTTCAGTACAACTAACAAAATACATCGACACTTGATACAACTAAAGAAATATATAACAGAAACAATCAATCAGCTTACGAGAGAGAACTATTACAAACTACACAAACTAATAACAATAGAACGACGGAGTAGAAAGTTCGAAGATATAAACAGGTGAAGGCATACGTGTGATGACCGGCAGCGTTGCGTCCCCGACGATCGGATGCGAGAAGTCGAAGAGAGTTCTGGCACGACTGCGATGTCGGCGGTGTTGCAACGCTGGTGGCTCCGAGAGGCTAGTGCTTGCAGGTGACTTCGAGCAGGTTGAGATAACTCGAAGCGAAGTCCCGATGTCTACGTTGCAGACGTTAATATCGCGTCACAACTAGACGAACGGCTAAGTTTAGGTGGCCAGCCGATACAGAGCCACACTAAAAACTTCTAGAAGAGATGCTTCTTGATCTGTTTCTACACCATCTTGGTCAGCGACTAGTCTGCCTAGCAGGGCAAATACCTGCGCTTAAATCCCCCTCGTGTCTCCTCGCTCTCTTCCTTGGGGACAAGAGACCTCTACCTGGGTCCAATCCTGCACGTTTAATTGATGGGAAACTCCGCCCCAAAAATACTTTCACCCCACCCCCTTTTAATTGGGAGAGGGCCCGCAACTAGCGAGAGTGACAACCTGTCGGGTTGTTGTCATACGGCTTGGCCACCAGAGCATTTCCCACGCTTTTCCCCGTGGGAACGGTGAACCACTTAGCTCTCAGTCGGCGCGTCTTGTAGTCTAATCCTTGTTCGTGGTATACCGCGGCCTTCTACGACCTTGCAGACGTCGCCACAGTTACAAAAGGATTAACTGTCGGCGGCGACGTTCTAAGGAGGGCACCCCATTTTGCACTTATCGGTTTCCTTTCATGTGCCGCCGTTTCTCACGGTCAGTCGGGGAGTACGGCGCCCATTAATTGCCGTGACGCGGTGTCGCCGAAAATAGCCGTCCGTGACAGACACGAATGATTACTTGAGGTGGACCATGGCGAAGAACAACGGAGCGTAACAAAAAGGCAGCGACGCAATCAGCTGTAGAAGATGGTATCGCAGCGGTTTCGGCGTATCTGGTGAGATGGTCGACGCACACTATTATCCAGCGGTTGTTGTTCGAAGATCGCGGAAACGGGCCCAATAGGTCGATGTCCACTTGCTCCAAAGGCGTAGTAGGTGGTTCTGATTGATTGATATGTGGGGTTTAACGTCCCAAAACCACTATATGATTATGAGAGACGCCGTAGTGGAGGGCTCCGGAAATTTAGACCACCTGGGGTTCTTTAACGTGCACTCAAATCTGAGCACACGGGCCTACAACATTTCCGCCTCCATCGGAACTGCAGCCGCCGCAGCCGGGATTCGAACCCGCGCCCTGCAGTAGGTGGTTCTACGGGATGAAGAAGGCCGTGCGGTGCACTGGTAGGTCGTTTGTAGCGCTGGCGATTCTCGCAGCTCGAGACGTATTGTTTTGTAAAATCTTGCATTCGGGGCCAGTAAAAACGCTGATGCACTCGATGCAGGGTGCGAATGAACCCAAGGTGTCCTGAAGTAGGATCATCACGCATAGTACGGAAAACGTCGCATCGAAGACTTTGAGGTACAACCAGTAAATAACATGCGCCGGTTGCTGAGTAATTAATTTTGCACAACAGTCCATCATGAATGCGAAAGCGACCACTGCCTTTGAGATTCCGAGCGTCAACGAACAATGGGTATAAGCTACATCATACAATTTTTCTCGTTTGAAGATATTGGCGTCAGGAAACGTGTGAGAGACCGCAGCAAAACAGATGTTAAGGGTATTTGCACTGGTAGGCGAGAAAGGCAATCAGCGTCCGAATGACGTCGTCCACTTCTGTACGAAATGCTGAAGTCAAATTCTTGAAGGCATAAAGCCCATCGAGCAAGGCGGCCAGAAGGGTCTCGGAGGGTAACAAGCCAACATAATGAATGATGGTCTGTCACAATCGTGAATGAACGACCTTAGAGGTAACATCGAAACTTCTGAATGGCGAATACAGCCGCTAAACATTCTTGCTCTGTCACCGTATAATTAATTTCAGACTTGCTTAGAGATCGACTCGTATAAGCAACAACATGCTCTGCATTATCATGGCGCTGAACAAGCAAACCTCCGATGCCAATTCCACTTGCGTCACTGTGCACTTCTGTGGGAGCAGAGAATCGAAATGGCTAAGAATAGGCTCAGATGTTAGTAGAATCTTCAGTTAAAAAAATGCGGCATCACAATCAAATTTCCATTCGAATGGGCTGTCTTTTCGCAACAAGCTCGTCAGTGGGTGTACAACATCCGCGAATCGGGGTACAAAGCGGTGAAAGCAGCGACATGCGCCCAAGAAGCTGCGAAGTTCCTTCAGTGTCTGGGGTGGTTTGAATGTGCCGACTGCCTCGATTTTGCGGGGATCCGGCCTGACACCATCTTTGTCAACTGGGTGACCGAGGACTAAAGCTTGTCGTTCACCAAACCAGCACTTCTTAGAGTTCAAAATCAAGCCAGCCTTTCCGACACAGTCTAAAACAAGGCTTAAACGGACGTTGTGCTCTTTGAAGGTACGCACAAAAATTACGACGTCATCCAGGTAGCATAAGCACACCTCCCATTTAAGACCACGAGGGACAGAGTCCATAAACCTTTCAAAAGTGGCGGGGGCGTTGCAAAGCCCTAACGGCATCACATTGAATTGGTACAGTCCATCAGGCGTCACGAATGCGGTGTTCTCCTTGTCTGAAGGGTGCATAGGTATCTGCCAATATCCTGATATTAGGTCTATTGAAGAAAAGTACGAAGCCGAGTGTAAGCAGTCAATAACATCGTCAATTCTAGGCAGCGGATATACATCTTTTTTGATCACGGCGTTGAGTCTTCTGTAATCAATGCAGAATCGCCAGGCACCATCTTTTTTCTTAACCAAGATGACCGGTGCTGCCCATGGGCTACACGACTCTTCCATAGCACCCTTCTTCAATCTGATGACGACACTCGGTGAGGCTTTTGTCGGATCGGATGGGCAGTGCTGGTGTCAATCCTATGGTGAGCGTGAGAACATGGTAAAGGTAGTGGCCTATCCCCTTGGCAAAAGTCAAACACAGAAGCATGTCGCCTCAACAGATGGTGTAATGTTTGCTGCTTGTGTGACTGCAAAGTGGCGCTAATCATGCCTAGGATCTGCGACTCGTAAGAGCAACTGCGCTTGCCAGAGACTGTACCTTTCTCGCTTTCATCGTTGTTAACGAATGCTATAGAACCTTCAGTGGAATCATCGAAGACGCCAAGCTTCATTCCTTGAGGGAGCACAACCGGCATTGCCCACAGAAAGGTTGCTCCTTCACCAACAGATACCAAACAACGAGGGACGAGTATACCTTTGTTAGCACATTGAACGATGGCAGGTTCAATGATGCCGTCAAAATATGTGGCAGATTCTAGGGGGAACACCGCAACTGACCTTATTGACCATGGCAGCACTGTCTGGTCATCGGAAACAATCAGAGCATCCTTCGCGGCCTCCGGCGCCTCATTGACGAGGGTAGAAACAATGTCACCGCTGACGGCAAGTTCACCGCTTCTACAGTCGACGAAAGCGCCACATCCTTGAAGAAAGTCAAGACCGAGAATCACATCGTGGGTACAATGTTGCAGCACAAGAAACTCTGTTGGGAACACCTTTCCTGCCAATAAGACATTGACGGCACAAACTCCGACAGGATGAAGTACTTCCCCGCCAACACCACAAAACCTTGTTGATTCGCCCCAAGTAAACATAACTTTGCGGCCAATGCGACTTTTGAAAGAAAGACTCATAACTGATATCGTAGCACCAGTGTCCACCAAAGCACTTGTACAAAAGCCATCTATTTCTACACGTATCTTTTCTTGGACATTATAACTGGCGGAGGCATCTGAGGCAAATCCTGTTGTGCGACCTCACCTCCATCGGTCGCGCTGGCTAGTTTCCCGGCGGCGGTGGTGATGACAGGCGTCGTCCAGGCGAAGGGGAACGATGCAGTCAGCCAGATGGAGGCGTCAAACTACGGTCAGAAGCGGGAGAACTGCCACGGTGATTTCCCCGCCGTGAGGTACTCCTGGAATAAACGAGCCAATCACCGTTGTTGTGACCAGTGCCCGCTGGTGGAAACTCTGATGTGGAACGATATCGGAATGTTAACTCTCTCTGTCGACGACAGAACCGAGCTATATGCCCGGCGATACCGCAACGGTAGCACACAGGGGCTTGGCGTTATGCATTGTACTCCTGGAAGGCATTGCGCCGACGTGGTGGTGGTACGGGTGCATCTTCGTTCGGGTCGTAATAGGTGTTGGCTGACTGATTTGGGTAACTGAAGCGGTCTTCATACCTCGGCAGCGGGTAGTTATTGCGCTGTGACTTCGGTGGTGAGGGTGGCCTGTAGTTGTAGTCATCGTTACCTGCAGCGGCAATTGACACGGCAGGGCGAGAGGGAGGCGGTGCGGGTGTAGGTTCGTACGGCATCGGGCGAGCGTGTCGAGTGAGCTCTTCTCGAACGATCTGGCGTATTGTCGACGTGAGATGAAGCGGCGTGTATTCGTCAACACTTGCCACGGTAGTTACATTCGGTAGGCGACCGAACTTGGGGGTGATACGTCGCATCTTCAGCGTCTCGAATGTGCGACAGTGGCTTATGATGTCGGTCACCGTGGCAAGGCTGTCTTTGCTGATGAGGAACTGATACACGTCCTCGGCAATCCCCTTCAACAGGTGGGCAACTTTGTCTTCCTCTGACATAGAAGGGTTGACAATCTTGCAGAGCTTCAAGATTGCCTCGACATAGGTCGTGCACGTCTCTCCTGGGATCTGAGCTCTCTGCAGTAACGTTTTTTTCCGCCTGCTTTCTCTTAGCTACGGAGTCTCCAAAGCAGACTCTTATTTCGGAAACGAAGCGATCCCCTGACGTAAGGGCATATTCGTGGTTCTCGTACCACACGAGTGCTGAGTCCGTTAAGAAAAATACTACATTTGTCAGCTGGTTCACCGCGTCCCACTGCTAGTATTTGCTCACCTGTTTGTAGTGTGTGAGCCAGGCATCCACGTCCTCGCCAGATTCACCACCGAATGTGCGAGGCACTACCAGATCCTGACGCAACCAGGGACCAGCCGCACACGAACCTGGTACTAGCGGTGCTGCTGGGACTGGTATAAGGTCTGCAGCTGAGGGGATCCGGTTTCCTTTTTCGCCGTGAGACATCTCAGCTGCCAGTGGTAACGGGGGCCGTCCAGCAAGGCGGCGGCTTCGTCGTAGATCAGGCGCTTGAAGCGTCGTGTTGCTTGGCTGATTACCCAGCGCCTCCACCACAAAACTGTTACGTTTTAATTAAAGGATAAGTGGATTTATTTACAGGGTGAGGATGAAGTTCGGCAGTCGCGGTAAAAATGGAGTCCTCAGGCCGCACCAGACAACATCGTCTTCCTCTTCTACCTCCCCGGCACATACCACAGTCCGGCTCATACCGCAGCAATATATATATATATATGTGTGACGCTATGATGAATGGGCGACGTGGCCTGGCTCATACTCCATGTTTATTCTATCTCTCTTGTTCCTTCTCTGCTTCTACAGACCATCACTTCATACGTCACATGATTCCCCCTCCCCCCCGAAAGAATGAGCACGTTACAATCAACAAAACAACAAAAAGCGTAAAGTGAAGAATGTCCAAATGCACGGTAGTTCGATTTCATAAGGGAGTTTCTTATCTCGCACAAAAGCTTCACAGCAGAGGTCAGCTGTCCGGTCAAATCTAGGGTAGCTCTAGTGGACGAGGCTGGGTGTTGCGACCAGGATAGCATAAGCATGCTTTGGGCGTGAAATCAGATGGAAACACAGCCGGTATTCTTGCGATGAGTGAACGTGGTGTGATGGCCTTGAAGCATTGGCTGGATGATATGCGCAGGTGTCGTGCTATTTGTCTAGATTGGAACCCATGCGTCGTTACCCGTTCGCGTGCTTGTTGACCGAGGCTGGTGCGGGGATTTCTGCGTCCTTGCGGAATACAGGGTATGGTTTGGCGCCTTTCTCGACGTTGTATGTCGTGTTGCCTGAGGCTTGGTCTCGACTGGAGAAAGCTTACTCGACGTCCCTTGGGAAAATATTCTGGATTCGATGCTTTCTTTGTTTCGAGCGAGAAATCTTGAATATGTCGCCGGTTTGGTTGACACGTTTGTAAACGGCTTTTCATAAACCGCGTGTGTTCTTCCGAAGATGATTCCATTCGTCGTCGTCCTTGTTCGTATAGTCCTTGGAATCTCTGTTGTTCTTGGACTTGCTGGCATTGATGATGTTGCTGCGAAAAGACCTGAGGTGGCAGCCCTTTTTTACCATGACACTGACTTTCTGGGCAATTGAATGTGGTGTCGAGTGGGCAAGTAGTAGTCTCTAGGCTGTTGTGCTGCATTTCGGGTAATGAAGGTAATGCTTCAGAGTTAACAGATACATCATCAGGGGCTTCTTCGCTGTTCGCTGCGAGCGGTTCTTGCTCCTGAATCTGGATGGTAGGTTCAGGGCTTGGCTGAGTATTCTCCGAGCTCCGCAGCTCTATCCCGACCATTGTGAGCGTGCTAGATGTGAGGTGGGCGTTGTGAGCGACGAAAGAGCCAAGTGGCGGAAAAGCAGGAGGTAGCCCAACTGTGCTAGATGTAAAATATGCTGATCCAATGTGTGAAGACTGATTTTCACTCTTTGAGTCGTCATAACGTTGTTCGGCATTTTCCTCATGTGTTAACTGGTCTACCATAAATAAGGCGTCCTTATGACACGAATAGTGACCGTTAGGAGCCTTTGAACAGCTGTGTCGTAGAAAACCAGGTGGTGGACCATGTATGCGAGACGACGCATGAAAGGCATCAGTAGGGTGAGCGACGTCTCGTGTCGTATGTTGAAGCGATGACTTCGGAAATGCTGACTTTCGCGCAGAAGGGATGCGCGCTTGACGGTTAGGTTTTTCCGAATATACGCATGGCCTTCTGTGAGTAAACGCATGTGCCACTTCGTCTTGAGGCACTTGTCGATTCGCGCTGGACTTTCGAATGCTTGAGGACTGCTTATGAAATTGACGATAGCGTGCAGTTGTCTCTAGATGGTTGCCAATGAGTAAGTCTTGGTCATATTCATTAAAACAGGTAATCATCTCCTCTGTGATTTTTTTCCATGACTCGTCGTTCTCGAATATGTGAATCAGGTAAAATTTGAATGCCTCACCTGAGATGTAGTCAGTGAAGTTGATGATCATTTCCCGTTCCGACCATAATGCAGCGGCAGCGTGGAGCTCGAATAGGTTAAACCAGTCCTGTACGGGTCCGTCGTCCGCTGATCCGGTGTACTTGGGGATGTCAAGGTCGTCTGATGGTGCTGTCATGATGCTGGTCTTGGTGTAGAGTTTGGATGTACTTTTGTGGTCCACGTTCGGTCACTGCGTCTTGCTGAGACGTTCGAAGATGGTGCCCGGTTGATGAAGTGGCCGCCAGGTCTTCATCCTGTCGACTCGTGTGACGCTATGATGAATGGGCGACGTGGCCTGGCTCATACCCCATGTTTATTCTATCTCTCTTCTTCCTTCTCTGCTTCTACAGACCATCACTTCATACGTCACATATATATATATATATATATATATATATATATATATATATATATATATGCGTCTGCACTTGTGTGTGATGACTGCCCACACCACGGTGATCAACTACCTCATGGAATATGGCCGCTTAAGACAACGTGGAGGGTAATTGAGTATCGCTGTTGGAGTTCCCCTGGAGTCGAAGAAAAACGCAAACACGTGATTGTCATGACCCGGAGTAGCGTGTCAGGATGTTGTGCTCACTAACAACTTGCGAAAACTGGCTGATGTCTCTTAACACAAAGAAAACCTGTGCCCTTTTTTCCATGGCCGGCAGTCGTATTTCTCCAAAAATACTTCCTGTTTGATTATGAATTTACAGCATCTACTTCATGTAAATACCTCGGTATCACTCTAACATCAGATCTCACCTGGTCATCCCACATAATGAACATCACTAATGACTCAAAACGCGTTCTTGGCTATCTCCGAAGAAACTAACGACTAGCCCCGCCTTCTGTTAAACTTTTAACCTGTCAGACACTAGTCCGCCCGAAGCTAGAATATGCATGTGCCATCTGGGATCCCCATCAAATCACCCTGAATAAAACATTTGATTCCATCCAAAATCGCGCAGCCAGATTCATTTATTTGGACTACTCCTATCAGAATAGTGTCACCGAGCTAAAATCACGTGCTAACATGGTTAACTTAGCATCGCGCCGTAAAGTTTCAAGACTGTGTTTGTATCATTAGTTTTATCATGCATTGCACCTAAACCATGTTATCGTTCCAGCTCATCGTCTTTCATGCCGTATCAGCTATTCGAAAGCGGTTTATCCACCCCGTGCCCATACCACTGCCCATCACTCTTCATTTTTTGTGCAAACATCAATAGAATGGAACAATATTCCTGCTGACGTCGTGCACTACTCCAGCATCGCCCATTTTCAAAGAAGCCATCGAACAAATCATCTGTTTGTGAACTGTCTACCCCCTGATGTAACACCCCTTGAATGGGGCTTGAGGTATTATAAATAAAAAAATAAATAAACTTCAGGTCACAACTGAAACTGTAGTGTATATACGTTACCTAACCAGGCATAAGCGGAAATTGTGTGCCTTAGTAAAGAAAAAAAAACTGCCGGAAGTTTGCCCAACAGCGCACAAACATTGGCGCACCGAAGCTCGTTGATCGTTACTTCGTCGCTGTGTAGCACGGTCACTCAGCATTCTCGACCGAAGAAATGGTAACCAAGATACGGCAACGGACACGTCCAGAATACGTTCAAACCCCGCCGCGGTGGTCTAGTGGCTAAGGTACTCGGCTGCTGACCGCCAGGTCATGGGTTCCAATCCCGGCTGCGGCGGCTGCATTTCCGATAAAGGCGGAAATGTTGTAGGCCCGTGTGCCCAGATTTGGGTGCACGTTAAAGAACCCCAGGTGGTCAAAATTTCCGGAGCCCTCCACTACGGCGTCTCTCATAATCATATGGTGGTTTTGGGACGTTAAACCCCACATATCAATCAATCATCAATCAGAATACGTTCAAAGCTTGCCTCTCTGAATGTGTTCAGATCATAATCTCAGAGTCACGGTGTAAGATAGTGTAGTGGTTGCTATGGGGACGGCAGTGCGGCGGCTACTCCTTGTGCGGCGATCGCTTGACTGCTTTTAGCACAGGGAATGCCACTGTAGTGGTTGCTAAGGCAATGGTGCAGCTGGGATGTTTTGTTAAATGAAATCTTCAGGCCAGTTTTGCCGCTTCGCTGTTACCTCCTGGGTACTGCTACTGCAAAGAACAGGCGTGCGTAGTGTTATCATTAAGGAAGGGGTAGTTTAAACGAAGCTCCCCCCTCTCCATGTTGGTCGAGTTACGAAGAGATAGCTTCGCAAGAGAGGCAAAAACTTAAAAAAAACCTAGAATTGCTGTTCTAAAATATCTGGCTTTGGTTGCGGGCTTTATAAAGGTGAAAAGTAGGCTAGCACTCATTTCAATAGATTAGTAGGTCAGCATTACTCGAAGAAAACACCACGGTCATCACTCGGCCCAACAAACAATGGTGGTGCGTGTACTACGGAGCAAATTTGTGTCGCACACTTGGCACCCTATTATGATTATCAGCGATAGCCGATGAATTTTTATTGATTTATTTCACAACACTGCAGGCCCTTCTCGGGTTCATGCAGGAGTGGGTTGAAAAAACCATCTATACAGAGCAATGCCATCTATACATAACAATAAGTGTGAGCACATACAAATTACAAGGAATCAGAACATTATGTAGAAAACAGGGTGTTCATATAAACAACAAACAATAATATATTAATTATGCAGGTTGAAAGAATAGCATTTGAAATAAACTGAGGTACCATCAGATCAGGAGCGTCTCCATAATCAAATGGTGGTTTTGGGACGTTAAACCCCACATATCAATCAATCAAATCAACCATCAGATCAGGAATTTCTTGAAAGCAAATCATGTGTGCAATCAAGGAGGGGAGCTTTATTATTTGTGGTTTGAACGTATTTGAACTGCAATACTGAAGAATGTTTTATTGTTGTGTATCATAAAAATAAGCAGCGAAGAGCACCAGTGGAAGCTCTAGTCCGCATACTAAGCATATGCCTCAGAAGCGGAGAAGAAAAAAAAAAGAAAGCGAAATTAGAAGTGCATCTGGTTTCAATCCTACGATTAGGGAATAGGTTTGAGTAATCGAAGAGTTGACAGGCCGAAATAAGTGTACAAATAACAAATCTTCGTAGCTTTAAACAACACATCAGCGTTCCACGCACGTCTCAACACATATTTGTTCGCGTTGTGACAACTTCATAGTTGTGGATGCAGCATTTTAAATGTGGCACGTTTCACTCTAAATATTGGAATATGTGGAGGCTTCTTACTAATGACTACATGCCGTATTTTTAGGCATTACGCGGGATTGAATCCTGGCTGCAGCGGCTGCATTTCCGATGGAGGCAGAAATCATCCCGAAACCACCATATGAATATGAGAGACGCTGTAGTGGAGGGCTCCAGAAATTTCTACCACCTTGGGTTCTTTAACGTGCACCCAAATCTGAGCACACGGGCCTGCAGCATTTTCGCCTCCACTGAAATTGCAGCCGCCGCAGCCGGTATTGAATCCTCCGATCTACGGGCCAGTATCCGAGTGCCTTAGCCTCTCGACCACTGTGGCGGGGCCATCTCAGAGCATTGCAGATTATTTTAAAGTCATCTGTCAGGCTGGAGCACACATACACGAAGAGCTCAGATATTAACAAACAAACAAGGCCACAAGTGATAGCGGTCGAATGTGCGCAGTCGCATGCATGTGTAAATACCGACACGCCTTGCCGCGGGTCAGAAGAGTGATGGCCAATTATCTGTTCGCCACATCAGTGCCAGCGTGAAATTCTTCAGGCTGATTTCCAGTTTCCTGGGCACAAGTTCGGCCACAAGTTCGGCCAAAAGAAAGAGTTCAGTCTTCTACACGCCACCTGTTGCCTTTTTCAACGTCACGACTGCGTGAAAATATAGGTTTCGTTTTTTTAAAAGCACTATTTCGGGCATGGCCTCTTACGTCACTTTTTTTAGGCTTGTCTCCTACGCAAAAATGCTTCCACCATTCCAGAGAGCAGGATGGCTAAGCAGTACAAAACCTGTCATGGCTTGCTGGTGTTTCTTTTGGCAACTGCATGAAGACCGTGTTTTTCTGCGCCTGTGAAGGGCTGCGTGATGCTGTGGTGTGCGTCGTTCACTGAATAGTGTACACTTGCAAGCTCTCCCGATGGGGCAGTGCTGCGGACCGAACTGTCACCGACTGTGAAATGCGACAAATTTTCGAGAGTTTTACTTCCCAAAGGCCGACTAAAGAGTGAGTACCGCTCTTTGGGGGGACATCTATATGCGTGCGTTCTCTCCGTAAATTGAAGGTATGTGTGTGTCTATGCTACCTGCTCTTAGGCTTTATTAGGAGCACGGCCTCTAAAACACGTTTGGTTCTCTCTGTAAAACGGCTTGTCATCTTCTGGCTTTCTAGACTAAGTCGTGACATTATAAACTTTTTTTCTGAGCGATGTTCCTGCTCATCACCGCAATAACGTAGCATCCCGACACTGTGCTAGGAACTGAGTAGATTACATGTGTTCGACGAGCGCGCCTTGCCGAGACGCCCTGCATAGTTCACTGCAAAACGAAGTCCGCTCACCTTCATACTCCACTCAACGAACTTCACAAATGGTAAAAGGGATGAACTGTATGTTCCCGTGATCACACCTCGAACTCATCAAAACGAAGCAACAAACAATGATGGTGATCTTGTCTGAAAACAAGTGTTTTTCCTTCATGGTCGGTAAACATTTCGTTACTTTGCACATAGCACCACATACTTGTAACACATAGCACGCATACTTGATCACTTGGCTGAGAGAAGGGAAGGAGGGATGTTGCGTGGCATCATGCGTCTGTCACGTACAGCCACCCAATATTTAGCTATGGTGCGCAAGCGCCGACTTTTTTGTGCATCAGCGCCGTACGACGGAGCCAAGTTGCAAACAGGGCGAGAACGAGTGCATGCCCACAAAGCGCGCTCTGTTGGGCCCGTTGTCTGCTTGGCGGTTCCTTTGTGAGATCATCATCATGATCATCATCATTACCCTGGCTACGTCCACTGCAGGACAAAGGCTTCTCCCATGTTCCGCCAGTTAACTCGGTCCTGTGCCTGCTGCTGCCAATTTGTACCCGCAAACTTCTTAATCTCATCTGCCCACCTAACCTATATATATAAACATTATATAGTATATATAAACATCCTGGAAGAAATCTAATCTTCTTGCCTTGCATTAAATCTCACTTCAGACGAACAGGCTGCGCGTCTTACTCGAATCTTATCATCATCATCATCATCAGCATCATCATCATCATCAGCATCATCATCATCATCATCATCCTGACTACGTCCACTGCCGGACAAAGGTCACTTCCATGTTCCGCTAGTTAACTTGGTCCTGTGCATGCTGCTGCCAATTTATACCCGCAAACTTCTTAATCTCATCTGCCCACCTAACCTTCGGTCTCCCCCTAATCTGCTTGTCTTGTATTAAATCTCAATTCAGACGAACAGGCTGCGCATCTTACTCGAATCTCATATTCCAAAGATAAGCGAGCTACCGAGAAAATTAAATCTGTAGAAACGTCACGTGCCCCCGCTCATCAGATAAGCTAACAAATGTGGATCGTCTGAAGTGAGTTAATACAGGGTGAACTTCTCACGAAGGAACAGCGAAGCAGACAACGGGCCCAGCTGAGCGCGCTTCGTGGCCATGCGCTTACTCCCGCCCTGTTTGCCACTTGGCTCCGTCGTACGGCGCTAACGTACAGAAACCTTGGCGTTTGCGCATGATAGCTAAAGATTTGGGCAACTGCACGTCATATTTTTTATCAATTCTTTGCGGCATTTTAACTCTGCGCCACCTTGGTACACCTACTTGTTGCGGAATTTGCGTGTTGTGGAACCTCGTCCAATTCACGCCTGGCTGCAGCGTCATTGTTTACGCGATTCTTTACGCCAAGGATCTGGGTTTTCACTCGAACAAAAAGTTGTTCATGAGTTGTTTATTTTTCTCTTCCTGAATTTTCCGCTCACGTACAATTACAACTTTTCTCTCGAAACCAACGATGATGATAGATATCAATGGCGCAAGGTTGTTAGCGCTATCGTGTTAGTAGAAATGCACCCGCCTTCAGACAAGCAGAAGTTCTGCGCAAGCCGCGCGACCAACTTCCCGCCGTGCGACGTTATCGAGACAGCGCTGGTGTTACTTTGACGCACAGGCAGTAAGTCACTGGCTTCGACTACGGCTTCAACGGCCGCCGGAAGTGACAGCCCCGGTAGTGTTTGGAAGCGCATTCAGGCGCTCATAAGGAAGCGGGCGACAGAAGGCGCCCTAATTTAAAATATGCTGTCAGCGTCGAAGGAGGGGCTGCGCAAGCCCTGATACATATTTGATAAGTGAGAAGGGAGAGGAAGGCAAAGAGCAAAGGATGATGTTATGATAAAGGAAGTGGAGCACCGGAGGTAGTGGTCTTAGTGCATAGGGTCTCTGATTCTGCGTTTTTTTTTTGCCGTTGTTGTTATACGTGTTTTTCTTTGTATGAGAAGCCGTCATACTATATACCGTGAAAGTTGATGCCGTTGTCTCTGACACCGTGTAGTAGGTGGCGTGATGTTTCTATACACCACACTGTCTGAATAGTCGTAAGTCAGACAGACAAGGAAAGAAAATGTGTCCGTTGTATCACAGCGCAGTCCACGAGGTGGTCTCTAGATCGTAAAAGTGGAGAGTGTGCTAAGAGTCATCTACAAGAAATGCCATATCTCCTCCTCCCCTCTTCTTCACGTACGCCTCTTTTCCGAACAACACGGCACAGGAAAGAGACGACGTTGAAGATGTTCCCCCCTTACAAGACAAAAGAGTCGGGATCCGTAAATGGGAACACCCATCCCGTCACCCTCCTCTGTCGTAAGCGTCGTAAAACGAAATTGCCTTATGTCTTAGGCACCTCACCGGCCGCGATCCGGCTTCTTTCTCGTCTCGGCTCGATACGGGTGGCTGGATTCGTATATAGCGTCCGATACGAGCCTTCCCGACAGGCTCATCGAGCAACCCCTTCACGAGAGTTCAACGTGTGTAGACGTTGGCGTGCTGTTCCACTCAAAGGTGCGTGAAGGCATCTTGCGAACCTCTCTCGTTTTCAGTGTGGAGGTGGCCGGATGCCACTACAAGTGTCTTTATTTACACACACATTCTTTGGATTTTACTTTGGCTTTCGTGGCCGTGCTATACTAACTTTATCCTACCTGTATTCCGTGGAACCCAGCATGGTGAATCTTTGCGCAGTGGCAACAGTCATACCATTATGGGTCCTCGGTGGTGGCAACAATTGAATTGGTATGATTGTACACTAAGCTGGTGTAGCGCTAGCTGCTTGCTTCCTATAGGGTAACTCACAGTGCCTTCGATACACATTTGACTCTGATGCTAAGCGCATCAGATTGTTGTATAGATAAAAAAGACTAAACATCAACAAACAAAATATAGGAAGCAACACACTAAGGAAAGCAGCCTACATACACGTATTGATGTACGATGCTCGTCCTGCACAAGTCAGGCGTTAGGTTCGCGCTACGAGCGTGGCATTCGTGAATGCAGTACATTGTAATGTGCGTCTATTTTTATTGAGACGTCGTGCGCTACTCTGCACTGCATACGAAGTAACTGTCCGTTGTTTCCTCATTCCTTCTTTTATGGGTGTTGCGAAATGAAAGACCCATAGGGAGTTTTGCGTATCATGGAGGGAAGCGTTGCGCGAATCGATGCCGTCAAATGTGACAAATGGATGGCCACTATCGAGCAGAGCGAATCTCCGCAGGAACGCGGCCCCCTCACTCTGCCTTCCTGCCCCGGAGAGAGGAAATCAAACAAGCCACCAGTCCATGCGTACACAAACGAGCGAAATAGATACTGGATAGAACGTGGCTTTCTTGTTGCCGACAAGAACAATGCACAGTATAGGAACGCCTTTGTCGCCTCGGATTTTTTGGTGGTGGGATGGGGGTTACGGGAAGGTTGCGAGAACTTCGTGATAAACTCAACAACTCAGCGTTACGTTGAGCGGCAGAAGGTCGTGAAAGTGACGAGGGTCTTTCACTATGACATTTCATGTTGAAGACCAGAACTATTGTGCCCTTATTTTGCCCCTTGTCATTAGCCGATGGCTTTTTAAAGCTCTTGTTTCATCGGCATAATCGGATCACCATTTGCTGGTTAAGTCAGGAAGCGACAACAGGTAAACACAATGATGCACTGCCTAGTTGTCACGATCGGTACGGAGGGTTGTTTGTATAAGTGTTCGTTCTTTGTTCTGCGTGTAATATATGACACAAACTGCAGGAAACATGCCAAGCGCTGTCACTGAAGAAAAGCTACTGAGTCGGTTGTATTTCTTCCCGGGGCTACAGATGTTGCCAGCACGCTTGGTAAGAGACTGAGTTAGTGAGTGAGTGAGTGAGTGAGTGAGTGAGTGAGTGAGTGAGTGAGTGAGTGAGTGATGAGAGTGAAATAACTTTATTCGGTTTAAAATAGCCGTGAGTAAATTCAACGTTACCGGTCTATGGGCCTACTCGAGGACCACCATCAGATTCAACCTGAGTGTCCTCGCGGGAGCCTTCTGTGTACAGGTTTTCACAATGCTCCTGAACAGAGCTTCCAGACAGTGCGACACAAATCACTGCGCCGATTCAGTGTCAATACAGAAAATCTTTGCGTTCAATTCTGCTCCTCACCCTCTCCATTTGCGAAAGATTGACTAGCGGCTGAATTAAGCTGATAAAACTGACAACGTAGACTTATTTAGCCATTCGTCTAAGGTTATTCAGAGGCTAGAGTAACCATTTTGTTTTACCTGAGTTGGTGTACCAATCCTTCCCCACCCGTCCTTTTGCACCTACCTTGGCTTTGCACTAACTCCAGGATCAGAGGCTCTTCAAGCTTTCTGTACGTCACCTGGTATAACAAAACATTTGATGGCCCCACTTTCAACAAATTTATTGATTGATATGTGGGGTTTAACGTCCCAAAACAATTATATGATTATGAGAGACGCCGTAGTGGAGGGCTCTGAAAATCGGATCACCTGCGGTTCTTGAACGTGCACCCAAATCTGAGCACACGGGCCTACAACATTTCCACCTCCACCGAAAATGCAGCCGCCGCAGCCGGGATTCAATCCCGCGACCTGCGGTTCAGCAGCCGAGTACCTTAGCCACTATACCACCGCGGTGGGGCCCACTTTCAACAAAGCTACGCCCACATCTACTTATTTCATAACTTGTGATCAAGTTACCGATGCCGAAGCGTTTGATGAGGTATCTGCGAGACATTTGATGAAGTAATTATCGCATTTTATGAGGTATCTACGCAATTCGTATGAAAGGGAACTTAAAGAGCAAATATTTTTTTATGAGTTAGCAAACTGCAAATTTACAATCCTGAAAACATCATTTTTACCGTTATACGAGGCTTAATAAGCGATGAACCACGCGAAATAAAAAGGGCGGGTGTGGATGCCACCTTGGGATTCCCGCGTTAAACACCGTTATGTAAGAAATTTTGAACGTATCTACTGAGTCGTACGTATAACTTTCAATTTATAAAAATAAAGTACATTGTTATCTGTCGGGGCCATAGCCTTAGCTTACTATGCTTAGGAAAATTTATTCGAAGCAATCCCGCGAAAATACCAAAAACAGAGTCGTGAAATTCCTGACGTCCACGCGCACATTTTGGCAAGAAATTTGAAGACGGCTTCAACCTTTATTTTCTCCGGTAACAATGAACTAATGAAAAAGGAAACAAATGAGATAAGACGTCTCAGAGTGCAGTTTGTCAGTGTAAATGCAGTCATAGTTCCTCTTTACTCTCGCTTTGAAAAAAATACTACAATTGACGCTATAGCGTTCAGGCTAAGGAGCGTGACAACGCGACTGATGCCTAGACGTACGGGTACAAACCGAGTGGGATTAGAAATGATGAGTTGGCCTCGGCGTGGAACGCAGGCGCATATTAATCGGAAGACGGGCAGCGTCCACGACAGAAGGCGCCCGCCACGCTAACGACGACGGCGTTAGCGATTTATGCGCCATCGTCGTTAAGGGTACATGGTGCGCCGCCGACGAATGGCGCGGCGCTGTGGGATGCTGATGCGTTCGCAGTGACATTTATGCTTTATTTCTTGTTCGTGGGTCTATTGTGTTCTCGTTCGTACTGTGACTTGTTTGGTCTTCCTTCTTCCTTTGTCGTGGAAAAACAATGTCCCCTCGAAGTGCGAAGGATGGCACCGCTGAAGAGCTGGTAGGCTTAGCTGCCGATCGCGTGGCGAGAAGTTGCTGACTTGCCGCTAGACTATACTTAAAGGCGAATGTAAAATATAACGCCATAATTAGGGCGCCTTTAACGCCCGTTAATGTAGCTGAAGCTTCACGATCGCTCGAAAGAACATAGAGTTTTTTTGGTGCTCTTTTCTACGGTACTTTTCTTTTAATGTGACAGACTTGCTCTTAAGGTATAACATTTTATGTGTACATAAATAATGAATTTACGCCATTAGGCTTGTGTTCTATATCTAGTGAAGCAGCGTGTTGTGGAATCTGTTATGTATTCCTAACTGGTTAAGTTAATGTAGTGAAGGTCGGCTTCCAGGAAGTGACGGGAGCGTTCCGACTGTAACACTTGGCATGCCCATATAAAGTGGTATGCATCTGCTTGCATCAGTGAAGTTGAACGGTATGGGCGTGTAGCACCCGCTGGTAAATACGACTAGTTTTACGTTTAGAAAACAACCGGTGACCCCTTCCCAAAGTTTCCTAAGCACGACTTCCTTCACAATATTATGGTGCTTTGCCATTCAAACACACGCATATAAAAAATTACTTCCTTAACATGCCCTTACTGCATGTAGTGCAGCGAGGTTTGACAAAATATTGTTTGTGTAAACCAGCATGAAGTATCCTTACGCAACGGTATAAAAAATTTATGGGGAATTGGTCCTACATGATCAGGCACTGCAAGAAGCCTTTTGTAGCGAAGCACAACTTTCAAGCAAATCAGAAGAAAAACTTTTAAATACACCTGGAACACATGGCGAGTAGACAAATAAAGATGACTTCATTGTATGGTCATGTTAAATCTCAGGCTTACCTAGCT
>NW_023613647.1:0-56052 GCF_013339725.1 Rhipicephalus microplus
TGGGCATCCGCCTTTCTACGGGTGCTTTTCGCACCAGCCCCGTAGAAAGCCTTTATGTTGAGTCAAATGAGTGGTCGCTTCATCTGCAAAGAACCTACATGTCCTTTGTATACTTCCTTAAGGTGAAAGCAGACAAGACGCACCCCTCATACTCTACTATTAATGACTTGTCGAGCTCCATTCTTTTTCAAAACAGGTCTTCAATGAGGCAGCCCTTCTCAGTTCGCCTGAAGGGTCTAGCTGAGGACACTGGAGTCTCACTCGAACACAGTTTAATGGCTCCTGTAGCATACCCGCCACCGTGGCAGTGGCAGACTATAGACTGCGATGTGTCTTTTCTAGAGGTTACAAAACATGCGCCCATTGCCCATATTCGAACATATTTCCTGGAACTTCAACACAAATATACACGTCCTGAGTTTTTTACAGATGCCTCTAAGTCTAACTCCTCTGTGTCCTACGCTGCTGTTGGCCCTTCCTTTTCGGATGCTGGCCCTCTACATCCAGGCACAAGTATCTTCACTGCGGAAGCTTACGCGATACTTGTGGCAGCTAAACACATTAAACAATTACAAATACAAAAAGCAGTAATTTATACAGACTCCCTCAGTGTGGTAACGGCTCTGCACAGTCTTAAAAAACAAAAAAACCCTGTCCTTGTCTCACTTTACTCCATATTTTGCACACTCTACACACTCAACCAACATGTTGTGGTGTGCTGGGTGCCAGGGCACCGTGAGATCCAAGGCAACGTGAGGGCGGATCAGCTCGCTGCATCCGTCCACAAAAACACTGCCCCTACACCCATATCAATCCCGGTCCTTGATCTGAAGCACTCTCTCAAACGAAACCTCAGGGACTACTGGCAGAGCAAGTGGGATACACACACACAAAACAAACTACACGTTATCAAGCCACACCTTGGCCACTGGCCACCAGTATCAAAATCACGTCTAACAGAGGTAACACTAACAAGACTCAGGATAGGACACATATACACGACACACACACATCTTTTGTCCGGTGGTGATCCACCATTGTGTGATAAATGTGGTGAGGCATTAACAGTTCTTCACGTTTTAACTCAATGTAAACATTTAGACACTCTAAGAAGACAACACTTCCCACTATCCTACCGACAACATATACCTTTACACCCTGCAATGTTCGTCGGTAGGGAACCGCTTTTTAGTCACAAATCATTATTAGCGTTTTTAAAGGAAATTCATAATTTTCATATCATATACTCGGGCATACCGTAGCACGACCTCTTTAAAGAGGTTTTTGCTGTGGTGGCTACACAGGAAAGCACTTGCCTCACTGCCCTTGCACGCAAGGGTACTAATGTGTGAGGTTCTTGTGCTAATGGCCCCCGCAGGGGCGCCTGCGCAAGCAGGCGTTTGGTGTGTAGCGACACCACGGACCCGAGCTAACGGGGGAGTTTCTACTCCTTCCCACGCCTAGCCGTGCGTGGCTTTGCCGTGTCCGGGGAAAAGGGGATCCTGGGGGTTGAGCCGACGCTGGGTGATTGGACCTTTAAGGCCACCCGGCAGAGGCAACACACCCCTTTGGCCCCGGCTTCACGTAGACGGCACCCCTGGGCTGACCCACCCAGGGGAAATCGGCAGTCGCCTTTTCCTATCTCTCTCCCCCTACATCTTTGTCTTTTGTTCTCACTTTACATCTTTCCTGTCTTCTCCTCACTTCATTTTACTTCCAATTTTTCCTGGCGGCAAGGGTTAACCTAGTGTAAATATACAACCTTGGGTAGATATATTAGGTTATAGCGGCCATGTACAGCTGGCGCCTGCGCCTCCTTCGCGTCTCGCAGCGTCCCCTTGTTGGGCTTGGTGGTGGGTGGCTGGCATGGCCGCCGAATAAGCTATCAAATTTAAAGGAACCCCTAGCCCTCTTACAACTAATCGCCCCTCCAAAAGGTGGCGCACCGATGCAATTTTTGAGTTAGTTCCAAACAAAAAAGATAACTTCCCCAAATACCACATAATTCACTGTGAAAGTACAGAAAAGAAAGCCAGAAGTATTTCACCTTTCCTTGTGTCCAAATGTCTTATAGAAACGCTGGGCGCCGGCTACAAGGCCACAAAGACTGCCAGTGGTGACCTGTTACTTGAATTAAAAGACAACGCACAGTACCAGAGACTACATAAACTCACAGCATTTGGGGATCAGCCTATCACAATCACACCGCATCGAACCTTGAATACAGTGAAGGGTGTTGTATCAGATGGATTCCTGATGGACCTCTCTGATGATGAACTTCTAACAGGCTGGAAAGAGGAAAACGTCATTCAGGTGCAGCGTATCAAAATAAGAAGAGAAAATAAGGAAATCCCAACGAAGCACATCATACTAACTTTCGCATCTAGCACCCTCCCAACTGAAATAGCAACAGGATATCTTAAACTGCCAGTTAGACCATACATACCCAACCCGAGGCGCTGCTTTAAGTGTCAGAGGTTCGGGCGCGGCTCCCAGAGCTGCCGAGGACAGATTACCTGCGCAAAATGTGGCACCAAATGTCATACCGCTGACGATGACTGTCAGCTACATGTGCACTGCGCAAACTGTGAGGGTGACCATCCTGCATATTCCAGGTCATGCGTGGCCTGGAAAATGGAAAAGGAAATTATCAGTACAAAGTTTAAATTGAACATAAGCTTCCGTGAAGCGCGTTTCCCCGCATTTTGCTGGGAACACATCGTATGCCGAAATGGTGCGAGGGGGGTCAGCACCACTTCGGTTTTCGGCAATGCCTTGGACCACGCCCAGCGTGCCGAGGCAAACGCCACAAGCCCCCATGGGGGGAGCAGCCTCGGCTGCCCCACCCTCCTTGAATACAGCCCCACCGAAGGCTCCTGTGAACCTTGGCAGCAGCCACGGCACCACACAAACTAAAGAGGTCCCCTCGACCTCCAGCCCGGTGGGGTTTAAGGCTCCGTCTGTCACGACGAAGCCTACAACGAAAACATTATCTGTCGCCTCTCCTGAGGCGATGGACACTTTAACTGCACCGGCGCAGACTGCGCCAAAGGAGCGGCGGGGTTCCCTCGACCGCTCTAAAAAAGACAAAACGGTAATTACAGGGCCTTCTAAAGGCTCTGTAAGATAAGTCACTTCTCTCTTTAGACACCAGCCACACTCATTTCGTACACACAGCACTTCTTTACTCCCATAATGGAGACACAAATTATACAATGGAACGTCAGAGGACTACTTCGAAACCTCGACGATGTCCAAGAACTTCTACACAAACATTCTCCAAAAGTGCTGTGTGTACAGGAAACACACTTAAAATCCAAGAATACAAGTTTCTTGCGTCAATATGTTGTTTTCCGAAAGGACAGAGATGATGCTGTGGCGTCATCTGGTGGTGTAGCCATTATAGTTAATCGAGGAGTAGCATGCAGTCATCTACCACTACTAACACCCCTAGAGGCAGTGGCTGTTCGAGCAGTTCTATTGAATAAGCTCGTCACTATCTGCTCTCTATACATACCGCCGCAACACCGCCTGGAAAAACATGATTTCCAGCCTTTAATAGATGAGTTACCAGAACCTTATTTGGTTCTAGGGGACCTGAATGCGCACAGCGGTTTATGGGGTGACTGTCGATGTGATGCACGAGGTCGTCTCATTGAACAGTTCCTCTTTTCATCAGGTGCTTGTCTGTTGAATAGAAAAGAGGCAACATATTATAACCTTGCAAACAATACTTACTCCTCCATAGATCTCAGTATCGCATCTCCTTCACTTGTACCATTACTTCAGTGGAAAGTCATAAATAATCCATACGGAAGTGACCATTTTCCTTTAGTTTTGAGTACACCAATAACATATGAATATCCTCCACATGTTCCCAAATGGCTGGTGAACAAAGCCGATTGGGAACAATTTCAAAACATTACACACCTAAGTTGGACCGACATATGCGGATTAGGCATAGATGAAGCTGTGCAGTACTTCACGGCTTTTCTTACTGACGCAGCAGCCAAGTGCATTCCACAAACATCTGGACTGCCCGGCAAACGACACGTCCCGTGGTGGAACACTGAGTGTCAGAATGCGCGAAAGGAACAAAACAGGGCATGGAGGTTGCTGCGCAACTCGCCGACAGCGGAAAACTTTGAGAGCTTTAAGAAAATAAAATCTCGAGGCAGGAGAACGCGTCGGCAGGCCAGAAGAGAAAGTTGGCACAAGTTTTTATCAGAGATAAATTCATATACACAAGAGGCCAAAGTCTGGAACATGGTTCGAAGGGTAGCAGGAAGAAAAGTACACTCACTCCCACTCGTAAACACTCAATGTGATACCTTGGAAGATCAGGCAAACTTCCTCAGGGCACATTTTGAACGGGTATCCAGCTCGTCCCACTATACTGACACTTTCCAAAAATACAGAACAAGAATAGAAAAACAGAAACTCGAACACAAATCCACTAGATACGAGGCATATAACCAAGCTTTCAGACTAGCGGAGCTCCGAACATCTCTAAACTCCTGCAGCACTTCTGCCCCAGGTTCTGACCGTGTGGTGTATGAAATGCTAAAAAAAAACCTACCAGCCGAAACACGAAAAACCCTACTTTGTTTGTACAATGCTATCTGGTTTTCTGGCACTATCCCTACCTTCTGGAAAGAGGCTATTATTATTCCCATTTTGAAAGAGGGCAAGGACCCTTCTTTAGCTTCAAGTTATAGGCCTATTGCACTTACAAGCTGCTTGTGCAAAGTATTCGAAAAAATGATAAACTGCCGACTTCTACATATCCTTGAAACAAACAATTTGCTCGACCCATTTCAGTGCGGGTTTCGAGAAAGTAGATCCACTACAGACCACCTTGTTCGTATCGAGGCACAGATCAGAGACGCCTTTGTCCATAAACAATATTTGCTCTCTGTGTTCCTCGATATCGAAAAGGCGTATGATACAACATGGCGTTTTGGAATCCTAAGAGACCTGTCCCACCTTGGTGTGCACGGAAGAATGTTTCATATAATCGAAAGTTACCTGTCAAACCGGACATTCCGTGTCCGCCTGGGCAGTGTGCTCTCTCAAACATTTGTCCAGGAAACAGGCGTGCCACAAGGTGGCGTGCTTAGTTGCACACTTTTTATTATCAAAATGAATTCTTTGCACTTGTCCATTCCCCGTAATATGTTCTATTGTACATATGTCGACGACGTTCAGCTTGGCTTCAAGTCATGCAACTTGGCCATGTGTGAGTGGCAGGTTCAGCTGGGTTTAAATAAGGTCTCCAAATGGGCAGATGAAAACGGATTTCGACTTAACCCACAAAAAAGCACGTGTGTCTTGTTCTCTCGAAAGAGAGGCATGCACTCGGAACCTGACATTCGATTGAACGGGCAACGTCTGTCTGTCAAAGCCGAGTATAAATTCTTAGGCTTAATCTTGGACAACAAGTTGACCTTCGTACCGTACATCAAGTATTTAAAAACAAAATGTTTAAAAGCCATGAATGTTATAAAAGTGTTGTCACGTACTACGTGGGGCAGTGATAGGCAATGCCTCATGAACCTCTATAAAAGCCTCATTCGCACCCGCTTAGATTATGGGGCCGTTGTCTATCAGTCTGCTACTCAAAGTGCCTTGAAGATGCTGGACCCCGTGCACCATTTGGGCATCCGCCTTTCTACGGGTGCTTTTCGCACCAGCCCCGTAGAAAGCCTTTATGTTGAGTCAAATGAGTGGTCGCTTCATCTGCAAAGAACCTACATGTCCTTTGTATACTTCCTTAAGGTGAAAGTAGACAAGAGGCACCCCTCATACTCTACTATTAATGACTTGTCGAGCTCCATTCTTTTTCAAAACAGGCCTTCAATGAGGCAGCCCTTTTCAGTTTGCCTGAAGGGTCTAGCTGAGGACACTGGAGTGTCACTCGAACACAGTTCAATGGCTCCTGTAGCATACCCGCCACTGTGGCAGTGGCAGACTATAGATTGCGATGTGTCTTTTCTAGAGGTTACAAAACATGCGCCCATTGCCCATATCCGAACATATTTCCTGGAACTTCAACACAAATACACACGTCCTGAGTTCTTCACAGATGCCTCCAAGACTAACTCCTCTGTGTCCTACGCTGCTGTTGGCCCTTCCTTTTCGGATGCTGGCCCTCTACATCCAGGCACAAGTATCTTCACTGCGGAAGCTTACGCGATACTTGTGGCAGCTAAACACATTAAACAATTACAAATACAAAAAGCAGTAATTTATACAGACTCCCTCAGTGTGGTAACGGCTCTGCACAGTCTTAAAAAACAAAAAAACCCTGTCCTTGTCTCACTTTACTCCATATTTTGCACACTCTACACACTCAACCAACATGTTGTGGTGTGCTGGGTGCCAGGGCACCGTGAGATCCAAGGCAACGTGAGGGCGGATCAGCTCGCTGCATCCGTCCACAAAAACACTGCCCCTACACCCATATCAATCCCGGTCCTTGATCTGAAGCACTCTCTCAAACGAAACCTCAGGGACTACTGGCAGAGCAAGTGGGATACACACACACAAAACAAACTACACGTTATCAAGCCACACCTTGGCCACTGGCCACCAGTATCAAAATCACGTCTAACAGAGGTAACACTAACAAGACTCAGGATAGGACACATATACACGACACACACACATCTTTTGTCCGGTGGTGATCCACCATTGTGTGATAAATGTGGTGAGGCATTAACAGTTCTTCACGTTTTAACTCAATGTAAACATTTAGACACTCTAAGAAGACAACACTTCCCACTATCCTACCGACAACATATACCTTTACACCCTGCAATGTTCGTCGGTAGGGAACCGCTTTTTAGTCACAAATCATTATTAGCGTTTTTAAAGGAAATTCATAATTTTCATATCATATACTCGGGCATACCGTAGCACGACCTCTTTAAAGAGGTTTTTGCTGTGGTGGCTACACAGGAAAGCACTTGCCTCACTGCCCTTGCACGCAAGGGTACTAATGTGTGAGGTACTTGTGCTAATGCCATACATGTCCACCATCGTTTTTCATTATCACCAACTTTTGTCACCTATTCACACCATGCACGTTTTTCACGGCATAGTCATGATTTTATTACTTGTATGTTTTTACCCGCTTTACCGCGAGGAATTTTATGGCCCTTATACAGCCGCTAATCACAACCATTGTCCACATTCCCGTCTCATGAACTGGCGCTCTTTGGCCATCAAATGGCCCTTGCGCCAAAAAACACCATATATCATCATCATCATCGTACTACGTGGGGTAGTGACAGGCAATGTCTCATCAACCTGTATAGAAGCCTCATTCGCACCCGCTTAGATTATGGGGCCGTTGTTTATCAGTCGCGACTCAAAGTGCTTTGCAGATGCTGGACCACGTGCACCATTTGGGCATCCGCCTTTCTACGGGTGCTTTTCGCACCAGCCCCGTAGAAAGCCTTTGTGTTGAGTCAAATGAGTGGTCGCTTCATCTGCAGAGAACCTACATGTCCTTTGTATATTTCCTGAAGGTGAAAGCAGACAAGAAGCACCCCTCATACTCTACTTTTAATGATCTGTCCAGCTCCATTCTGTTCCAAAACAGGCCTTCAATGAGGCAGCCCTTCTCAGTACGCCTGAAGGGTGTAGCTGAAGAAACTGGAGTGTCACTTGAACACAGTTTAATGGCTCCTGTAGCATACCCGCCAACGTGGCAGATTATAGACTGCGATGTGTCGTTCCTAGAAGTTACAAAACATGCGCCCTTTCCCATATCCGAACATACTTCCTGGAACTTGAACACAAATACACACGTCCTGAGTTTTTTACAGATGCCTCTAAGTCCAACTCCTCTGCGTCCTACGCTGCTGTCGGCCCTTCCTTTTCGGATGCTGGTCCTCTACATCCAGGCACAAGTATCTTCACAGTGGAAGCTTACGTGATACTTGTGGCAGCTAAACACATCAAACAACTACAAATATAAAAAGCCGTAATTTATACAGACTCCCTCAGTGTGGTAACGGCTCTGCACAGTCTTAAAAAACACAAAAACCCAGTCCTTGTCTCACTTTACTCAATTTTGTGCACACTCTACACACTCAAACAACATGTTGTAGTGTGCTGGGTGCCAGGGCACCGAGAGATTCAAGGCAAGGGCGGATCAGCTCGCTGCATCCGTTCACAAAAGCATTGCCCGTACACCCATATCAGTCCCGGCCCTTGATCTTAAGCCGTCTCTCAAACGAAACCTCAGGGTATACTGGCAGAGGAAGTGGGATACACACACACAAAACAAACTACACGTTATTAAGCCACACCTTGGTCATTGGCTGCCCGTATCGAAATCGCGTTATACAGACATGATACTAACGAGACTCAGAATAGGACATACATACGCGACACACACTTATCTTTTTTCTGGTGACGATCCACCATTGTGTGACAACTGTGGTGAAACATTAACAGTTTTTCACATACTAATCCAGTGCAAACACTTAGAAACTCTAAGAAAACAACATTTTTCATTACCCTACCGACAACATATACCTTTACACCCTGCAATGTTCGTCGGTAGGGAACCGCTTTTTAGTCATAAATCATTGTTAGAGTTTTTAAAAGAAATAAATAGTTTTCATATCATATACCCGGGCATTCCGTAGCACAACCTCTCCAGAGAGGTTTTTGCTGCGGTGGCTACACAAAAAAGCACTTGCCTCACGGCCCTTGGACGCAAGGGCATGAACGAGTGAGGCACTTGTGCTAATGCCATACATATCCACCATTGTCTTTTATTATCACCAACTTTTGTCATCTATTCACACCACACGCACCTTTTATGGCATGGTCATGATTTTATTACTTGTATGTTTTACCCGCCTTACCGCGAGGAATTTTATGGCCCTTATACAGCCGCTTATCACAATCATTGTCCATATTTTAGTAAGATGAACTGGCGCTCTTTGGCCGTGAAATGGCCCTTGCGCCACAAAACATCAAACATCATCATCATCATCAGATGGTTTAATACATTAGGAAATGTGTAAATGAAAAACAAAACCATGACAAGAAGCAGTATCACACTTTCAGGTCCCAATGAGACAGCAATGAAACAAGGCATCATGCACTACCGGCATGAGATCACACAGAAAAATGAACACAATTTTGAACACTTCAATCCTCAGCTAAGAAATGTGGTTTTTGCTGATGCAGCGTATAATGTAAAAGTCCAAGACTGTGATACATCATCATTTCAGAGCCACTGTGACAGTACAGAGCACAGTACACGGCCACTGACACAAAAAGCGCAGGTTTGAGCCTGTCGCATTTCGATGGATCAGAACTGCCAGACGCCCGTGTACTTATGTTTCAGTGCATGTTAAACAACACCGGGTGGTCACAACTTGTGCAACCCTACAGCACGGCGCGTCGCATAAATACATCCTTGTTTTGGTACACAATATCCCAACAGTTACTATCACACCACGGCAATGTAACGAGAACATACACGAAGTGCAACGAAACATAGAGAGATCAGCAGATTAAATTAAAATGAAGTCAATTAAGCAATAAAAAGTAACTAAGTAGCAGTGACTGATGGACCTCAAAAGCAATATCACAGTTTCTGGTTAGGCACGCGTGCAATCTTTTGGTTGAAGCTTTGATAAAGCACACATGGAGACGCTCATGGCAGTTCATCAATTCCGCTCATGTCAGAGCTGCACGACTCATCAGAAGTACTCGAATCTGTGCTCAAGGAAATTATGAGACCTTTCTGTTTGGCTGTCTATAATGCCATCCTGCTCCCATGTCTCATCCTCAAGCTTTATCGCGTGATTGCAGTCTCGGAACCAGTTCTGCGGGGTCACACCCGCGATTCCTTCCAGCAACAGCTTCTTGACTGAACCGATCTTGAAGTCAGTGTTCTTTGAAGCAACATAGCCTTTGACCTGGCTCCACACGAGCTCTATTGGATTGAGCTCACAGTGGTAAGGAGGCAAGCTCACAACCTCATGACCGGCAGCGCTGGCAAGTGTGTCAATCTGGTAAGCAAGGAACATGTGCTTATTCTGCTTTACGAGCTGCAGCAGCTCGCTCTTCAGATAGTCATTTGAAAAAGGGATACTTTTCGATTTCAACCAGCACTGGATGTCGGCTTTTCTTGATGATGAACTTGGCACCATTTCAACTTGAGCACTGTGATATGATGCATTATCCATCACAATCACACCGCATGGCTTGATGTTCGATAGCAACTGTTCAACAAACCATTTTTGAAAACGCGTAGCATCCATTTCTGCGTGGTAATCACCAGTGCCCTTCTTGGCACGAAAAACAAGGGCGGCTCCATCAACAAAGCCTTCTGCACTGCCAGCATGCAAAATAATCAGGCGTCCTCCTTTACCGCTCGGTGCACGGAGACCTGTTGAGAGTCCTTGACGAAATGAGTCTTGCCGGTACGTCACTTTGGTGTCTGTCCATACGGTCTCCTTAGTGTGGCCAGCGTTTACTCAGGTCTCATCAAGGTAGTATATGGTCCTGCAAAAGAAATCAGTCGTATAGTTAAGAGCGTACTTTAACTGGACAACAGCCCATTAATAAACCAGCAGCCTTGATTCAAAATTATGCCTCTGTTACAGCGCGAAGGATCCACTGACAAAACCATTGTGAATACATATTGATACAAAGTATCACTACCAGGAAAAACAAGGGAAGCGTGGGCAGAGAAGGAAGATGACGTTGCCTCCTCTGCGATCCCCCTGAGTGGGTACGAGCCATGGCGGTAATCATCATCATTATACTGTGATCGCAGACTCAGGGCCGATTAAAACCCCCTCCTTTAAGTTACCTTAATTTGTGTTTGGCGATCACTGATGCAAAGCATACCTCTCATTTTCGCTCATCATTGGTACACACGCATGCTGACCATTCGCGTCTACACTTTTACCAACAAGCACGCGCAACGAAAGTTTGCAGAAATTAAAAGAACGCAACAACTTACCGCTGCTGCCTTTGCATTTCTCGGATTGTACGGAGGTACTTTCGACGCCAAGCAATGATGTCGTATCGTTCGAGCAATGTGGAATTCCTTTTTCTCTTTCGGAAGAGGAACCCCAAGTCGTTCAGCATTCGTTGAATCGTGCGAGTGCTGATCGTCGGCATGTCCATGTCAGTGTCGCTGATGACGTCGTTGCGTAGCTTCTCGGCCGTAGGCACTTCACTGCGCATGAAGTAGCCGTGCACTTTGCACCGCAATGCTGCCAACGCAAACGTGTCGTAGCGCTGCAGCCTCGTTTTGGCGGTCATGCGCTTCCCAGCTTCGCCCGAAACCGAGAAATCCAGTTTCTTATGCTTTGGAGAGGGAAGTGGGGCCCGCAGAGCTTCAGCCTTGATTCGTGTTACCGTTCGCATACTCACTCCGGTGAGTTCGACAACACTCCGGCACACAGAATTCGTCGACAGCTCGGGCTCAGGGCGTCTTACTCCAGCGTAGACGTTGCAGATAACCTGCTTCGTTTGCTTGGAGATCCACTTCTTGTCACACTTAGTGTATAGCCTCCTCGGACAACTAAAAGGAGAGTTCGCGGCCACACACGATACCGCCGGCACCGGGGACGCCATGTTTACTGCAAGAGCAAGCAGCAGACGCAGCCGGTGTGCGGAAAACGTGGTGCCGTCCAAGAAAAAAAAGAAAAAAAACTGGGGCGCACGATCACTTCTTTTCCATGAACAGCGTCCCATACTTGTTCTATCCTTATAATGAAGAAAGTTTTATTTATTCGGGCCAACTAGGTATTAGAATCAGAAAATAAAATAGGTACTATTTCCTGGCGCGTGCGCATGCAGGCGGTTCGGCTCTATAGCTTCCACAGTGCTGTCAAGAAAAGCTGTCGCCGAGTATAGCGTCATGCGCTCCATAAGTCTTCCTGGACACGATGTCAGTGAAATTGGGTGAAAATTCCCATTTTCGTTTGGTGTCTTATTGGGCTTGAGGATAGGAATTACAGTGGCCATTTTCCGCTCTGCGGGTATATTGCCTGTTTCCCAAGCTTGGTTGATGGTGTCGAGAAAAAACTTCAGTTGTGTTTCGGGCAAATTTCTTAACATCTTATTGCTTATGCCATCCGGGCCTGGCGCTGTCTGCCTTTTACAGGCACCGATAGCTATTCGCAGCTCTCCCATTGAGAAAGGTCGGTCGAGATCTGAAGAGGTGCCGTCAGCTAATACCGGAAGAGGATGAGCGCAAGGCATTGTCGTAGCTGTTGGAAAGAAGTGGTTGGCGATTTCTTCTGCCAAAGTTTGCAAGTCAATCCCATTCTTGAGCTGTATTACCTCTAGGTGGTTCTTTCGTTTGGGTTGCCCAAGTAAGGTGCGAAAATGAGACCATGCTCTGCTCGTGTGCAAGCTGTTGCCTGCGTGTTCACAAATATCCACCCAATTGTCGGTGGATAACTTGTCCGCATACTCTTGCGCTTCTCGCGTGATCTATTCTATGTGGGACTTAAGATGTTTGTTTAGTTTGTTCCGTTTCCATCCCCAAATTAGCCCATGCCTTTTGTCCCAGAGGGTCAGAAGGTGTCGATCAATCCGTGGGTTGTCATCATTGCGCTGAACTGTCTTGGTGGTTTGTCTATGTGCTGCAAGCAGAAAACGTTCGTTTAGTTTGTTCCGTTTCCATTCCCTAATTAGCCCATGCCTTTTGTCCCAGAGGGTCAGAAGGTGTCGATCAATCTGTGGGTTGTCATCATTGCGCTGAACTGTTTTGATGGTTTGTCTATTTGCTGCAAGGAGAGAACGGTCCCAATCTTCAAGTGTTGACGTTTTTACTTTTGTAATGACCTTGCGAAAGACGTCCCAATTTGTAAGCTCCAACGGTATTGAGTAGTACCCCCGCCTGAGACCTCTTTTTCGATTAGGTAAGGGAATTGTAATTTCGAGGATGCAGTGATCACTGCCGAATGTTTCACCTAAATTGCGCCAGTACGGTGTCTTCTTTGTCCTGCCCCTGCAAAATAGGGATTTGTGTCACGCTGCACAGAATTACCGGTTCTAGTGGGCTTGTTGACATTATTGAGAAGAGAAAGGCGGTGTGTGTGGGCCAAATTGAGAAGGCTCCTTCCGGCCTCCGAAGAGGCATGGTAACCCCAGTAGGTATGACAGCTATTGAAGTCACCTGCCCATAGCAAATCTGTTTTTTCATGTTTCTTGAAAAGGTTGTGCCATGGGCTACGGCACATTTTTGAATTAGGTAGGTGATATGTATTGATGATGCTTATGTCATACTGTCGGAAAAATCTGTATTTTAAGGAAATGCTTTCTTCTTTCTCTTGTGGCAGCCCTTAGGACACGAGGGCGCTCATGAGGCACTTGTGCTAGTACAGAATATTTTTACACGTTTTTATTATCAAAACCATTGTCACCCTTTTTTACTATGCATATCACGCCACTGTCATGATTTTAATACTTATGTTTTTACCCGCATTATCGCGAGGAATTTTAAGGCCCTTATACAGCCACCAACATATCATTGTCCACATCTTTACTCATTGAAATGGCACTCTTTGGCCATCAATTGGCCCTTGCGCCATAAGCGCCACACATAATCATCATCAGGTTCCTGCACAACAGTGTGTTGATCCGATACCAGCTTCGTCCGATACCATGATTCGGTATGTAGCTTGTGCAGTTCCATACCTATGTTTTCGTGGGATGCTAGGAGCACTATAGGTTGTATAGCCTGGTAAGGAGATTACTGCTTAATGGTTCCTAGAGAACTATGACATCTGATTTTCGTGGAGATTGCGTAATGAAATGTAAGAGGGAGCTACGTTTCCGGCGAATACTTCGACAGTTCCACTGCCACACGATAATCCCTGTAGTGGGCTGTGACGAAACGGCCTGCGAATCACTCGTCTCCATTATTATGATTGGTGAATTTATACGGGTGTGCATCGTCACGTGCCGTACCTCGAATGCGCGTTGTCGCTGCATTTCTGAGTAGTTCAAGCGACTGCGCTAGGGCTGCTATTTGCTTGAGGATCACTGCTTGTTGTGTCTGTATCTCATCTTGCTGCTTCTGCAGAAGATTAGGTCTTCTTTTATTTGTTTCTAACCGCATATAATTCTCAGTCTTATACGCGAGAAAATAATGTGGTGCTGCTGATACCTGTGTAGCAGCAGAAGATGAAGTAGGGGTAGATGAATGTGTAGAGGTCTTATGTTGTTTTGTGACACTGCGACCCTGTGGAGTGAAAGACGGACTCACCTTGTCCGACGGAGACTGCCTTGGCTGCTTGCGTGGTGGTCCTTCGGAAGGCGTAGGCGGCTTTGGGGATAGGAGGGCCTGTAGATAGCTAGGTGTTTTCGGTTTGGGTGATGGTGGTGGTAGCGTCGGTCGTTTCGTTGTGTGGCCTGGCAGACTGCCCGATCTGGGTCGAGGTTCAGGTCGTGGGTCCGGTGTGGAATCTTGCAAAGCTGAAAACCGGTTCTGGAGCAGCAGTGAAGGATAGTTCTGGTCGTACTTCTTGGCTGGTTTGCTTAGTCGACTCTGGCTTGCCTGGCTCTTCTGAGGCTCCGTAGAGTCCGTAGGTGTGGTCTTTAGTCGTGTTTTTCCGCGGCGATGCGGGCGAGGTTGTCGGCCAGCTGTTTCTTGGGACACCGTGCCCCATGCGGTCCCTCGCAGTTGAAGCACTTAACTTCACATTCATGCGCTGTACGCCCGGGTTGTTTAACGGTAGGAACTGTTGATCACGTGTTTCGCAACTAGTAAATTCATGTGCCGTGGGACATGCATCGGCGCGGTGGCCTATGGTTAAAGAAATGATGCACTGTACCGCGCGAGGGCGAAAAGGTTGAGTTTTTGTGAGCCACAGGCCCATCTTGACTTCCTTGGGTACCGTGGCACCCTTCACTGTCAGAAGTATTGTCTCGGAATTGCCTATGCGACGTGCTGCCAGATTCTGCCGGTCTTCAATGGTAATGATGCTGAGAAGCTGGTCGTTAGGAATATTCTTTGGAAGGCCATGAACAACGCAGCGTGCGAGTTGTGCTTCGGTTGCCACATAGGCAGTCACATCATGGCGTTCCCCAATTAACGTCAGTGAGCGCAAGCCAGCGAGTTTCTGCGCCGCCGATTCTCGTCCACTCGTCGCCGCGACAAGGTTCTGTAGTTTTCTTACTTGTATGCAGACGCCGCGCACCTCAGACGCTGTGAGTCCTGCAGCGACGCCAATGGCGTTGGTGACTTGGTAGGTCGGATACTTTGCAACGTGGAGTTTTATGCCCAGTCTAAGGATGATGGTCTGTGGGCTTACGTGGCGTCTCACAACATGCACGGGATCGGTTTGATGATCTTCACCTTGGTCTTGTGAATGTTCCATGGTTGTTTTGTCCTCCATCACTCCGGAACGCAGGGCCGCGTTTCTCCCTGCTGCTGGGGTGGTTCTGGCAGCTAGGGTTAGCGAGGCTGCTGCGTCGCAGATACGGAAGTCGGCATCCAAAACAAGATTGCACTGCTCTGACGTGCTCTTTTCGATGTCCATGTGGCGCCGGAACACTGGTCGAACCCTTGAAAAGAAGCAGAGAGTCGTTAATCCAGTGACTCGGGTATTTTGGGCGAAAATTGCGGAGCCGTGGCGAGATGCGCCTTGTTGCCTCTCTTCTCCAACACTCCCAAGCTGAACATTATCGGGCAGCGGATAGTCCAGGAGTTCGTTTACCTAAAGTATTCTTGCACAGTGGCCCAAATGTATTATTGCATTGAATATAGCAACGTTTCATAAAAATTTTTGTATGAAATCCACCAATTACCTTTTTATAATAATTATTAAGCATAATTAGCATAATTACCTTCCATAATAATTAAGCATAACAATGCTAATTTCAAGCTTCAAGTGTATGAACTTAAAACACCAGTGCCAAACATTCCTGCAATAAGGTATACATGAAGAAAACATTGGACTGAATCAGATTTTATTTACAATTGTACATTTCAGCACATTTCGCCCATTCTGGTTTCAGAAAGAAAAAAAACTCATTAGTCCTGCATTTCAGTCTTGGAGCTCTTTTCACTGGCTGCACATCTTTCTTTGGCCCTGCGCAGCCACTCCTTTATCTGGTGGACGTCGTCGAGTGTGCACTCCTTGTGGTGGCGTGTCCACTGAACAGCCGCTAAAAGAAAGCATTAAAACACACAGAACAGATGTGAATATGCATACTTACAGAGCACAATTTTGGTGAACCTAATTTCTCTGAATTTCAGCTTGCCCTTACAGCCATACATGCTGAACTCGCACGCAGCTTGATTGCTCATTATATAGGCCATCATGCCTTTCACAGTCAAATTTAATGACCTTGAACCGTAGGACATAAGGTCACGGACGTAGAAGAAGTGTACAAGACCCATGTAACTTTTCGCATGCAGGTGTGTCAGTGAAGTATTACAGCTATGTATCTTTGAAAGCTAGCAAAATAGAAACGTACTCAACAAAATTCAATCCTTTTAGAGTGGAATTTGCGTAAACTCTGCTGGCATACATTTTGCAAATCTGCTGCACTAGCATCTGAATGAAACATTTTGTTGAACTGTACCAGAGCTTCTGTTGTAGCTTCAGTGAGACACTCATTGAAGTCTAAAACCTCCTGAACATTCCTTAAGGGGCTTTGCAAGGATGGCTCGGGCTGTCGCAACATTTCAATTTCCTGAATGGCAACGCTTCTGTTGGTTAGCTGCTAGCATCTCAGCATTTCAGCCTGGTTGTGCCTAAGGATGCTCAAGTGCGTGATAAAATGACGCTGAAATTCTAAAAAAAAACAAGAATGAACAATGAATGAGTGAAGAACAAGCGACTTCCACTAGAAAACTTACCAGCAGAGCTCAACACTGTTCAGGATTTTTGTCGAACAGCTGAAACATTTTTTACAGAAATTAGTTACCCAACCCAAGTTTTCATGAGTACAAAAATAAGATGAGTGAGTGGATTACAAAAGACAATGGGGCTGGCTTCTAAATTCTGCTGACAGCTGCTTGAATTCTGGACCCTCAAGGAAACATCCTCGTACGTGTGCACTACTGAACTTGATGAGTCTGATAATAAACAAAACAATTGATTATTACATAATGTGATCTTGAATTTATATGCATTAAGCAAGAAAAGTACCTTTACTTTGAAAAATGTTTTTACAATGACATTCTTCCTACGGTCCTTCCTCCTCAACTGACCCTTTGGTTCTGATAATCAATGAAATAACTATGTGATGCGAGTTTGATCATATGTGCATTAAGCACAAAAATTACCTTTATGAAAATTTTTTTTACCTGGACACTCTTTCGCACTATCTGTTGCACAAGCAGCCGTCTGTTCATGGTCCCTCCTTCCAGACTCTGGTTGGGCTTGGTCACATGGCTCCTGACTAAAAGCTGCAAAAATATGTACGTTGAATGGCACGAGAAAAAGAAAACACATGGCAATCGGTTGTGAGGGATATCAGCCCTGAATTTTCCCTAATTGTGTGCACCCTGGAAGCTCAAATGAAACAGGAAAGCTTGCCGTAAAAGCTAAGAAACTTCATGAAAATTTTTAATATGCACTCTGAAAGGCACTTTTACTATACTTCACTTGTTTATTTTTAATTTGCATCTAATTCACGTGGCAGTGAAGGTAGATTGCGAAGGTTTAGAAGATGGTATTGTTCTGCACCACAAATGAAAAACCCCGACCAATAACCAGTGCACAATATTGGGAATCAGCTTTTCACCCAGCCTATACTAGATAGTATACACATCCAGAGTTCCAGTGCAAATAAGAAGGTGACCTATATATATTATACAAGCAAAATAATTTTACGTACATGGTGTGCTGTGCAGAAAGCTGCAAAGGAGGTGCAGGAGGGCCGTCAGAATCGGAATCTGAGCTGGAAAAGTAGCGCTGGGGCTTGGTCTTCTTCCTTTTCTTAGTACCGAAATTGTCGGAACTAGAAAGATCTCGCTTATCTACGAGCTTTGCCAAGTTTGCACGGCATTCTGCATATGTGCCTGTAAGTGTAACATGTACTGTGGTTTGTTAACGACTCTAATTTTACACTCAATTATTAAATACAGTTAGCATGCATGAATTGAAATGCGAACAGAAAATAACAGCTCATAGCTAGTAATAAAGTGTAAAATCTAATCACTTACTGCCGATATCTAATGATGCCTGAAGTACATTCAGGTCAAAGCACTTGCCTCAAGCTAACCACGGGCTGTTACATGAGCAGGTGACTCAACAAAGTACAGGCATTCACAATTCGCTTGGTAATATTTGAAATAGCTCGTAAAAGTCTAGGTCGGCCAAATACTCACGAAATAAGCCTTTCAGTCTCGCATCATAGGTGATAAATGTATCGTCTGGTTCCTTAAGGGGCCAAACCATTCTTTGTGCTTTTTCAGTAGGCCCTTTCGGCCACTGACACTTCTTGCCATTCACCCACGTGGACGGTACCACCTCGACCAATTGTCAGGGCGAAATTCAACAAGTGCGAACATCTGAAAAGATAGTAGTCACGCACGTATCAAGACACAGTATTGAACAGCATATATATTTTGAAAGATGTGGCATCGCTGCATAACGCTCTATCGTCCTGGCCCAGACGTACGCCAACACGTGTTTTCGGAAGCGGATTAATTACTTGCAGCGTGCACCAGGGTGAAATGGCAGCGATATGGGTTAAAGAAAAAGAACAGCTATGTATCCTATATAATGGCCATATATGATAAAGTACTTACCTCGTTCTGCTAGACTTGAAATGTACCGCACCGACCATGCTGCTCCGACAACCCGACGAATGTAAAATTTACGTGTGGTACGCACCATGCGCTCCATACACACATGGTGCTAGCGATGACACTGCTGCCGCGTCGCAAATGTTTCTCTAAAAAAACTGAAACAAATAACAAATCACAAAAATGGTGTTTTTAATTTACGCTATTTGATAATAATTATCCTCAAAAACGGTTGTATTGCACTGCCTAATTGTTAAATATTATAAAGCTACTTTAACGAGGTTGTTTATATTGACGGTGATCTATCTAAACAGCGGAGAAAAAAAGTTTCGTCTGGCGAGCCATCGCCCAGTCAAGCCAAGCCACTCGATTTGTTCTGTTAGTCCTGTGGATAATGGCGGCGTGCTTGTAGTGCCAGTGCAGATACGATTGTGCCAATGCAGATACACATGCTGTGCCAGTGAGTGTGCGAGCATTTGCGTGCGTGGGGCTGTCAAAAACACTGCGGCTACATGAGCAGCTACTTAGGCGGATTGCTGCAACTCGGCACCCACTGAGGGCAGTCCGCCTTGCGTCACCGAAAGTGACTCAAAGGACACATCGACCACAAAAAGTTCACCCTGTTCGCCCAGGGGAGCATCGCACACTGAACCCGAAGGCCCGCTAATGCAACTCAGCGATGTGCCTTCTCCTAAAAGCGGAGTCCCGGAGGTACCTGTTTGTTCATCTTTCACAGATGCATTGTCAAAGCACAAAGATTTTGTTGTGTCACTGCACAGTTGGGACATCAAAGAAAATGTTACTCATACAGCTTTGTCCGCTCTTCTAAAAATTCTTAAGGTCAGTACTTTCGATTCTTCATCTGTGCCTAGCGACGCTCGTACTCTTCTCGCCACGCCTAGAGATAGATACCCAGCGTGCACCTGTTGTCAGTTCAATGGTACCGGGACAGTACTACCACTTTGGGCTACAGAAAAGTGTCGAGAATGCTTTGTCAAAAGCACGTTACGAAGGCAGTCAAGTTTCTCTTGCCTTTAACATTGACGGGCTGCCAATTTCCAAAAGATCCACCATGCAGTTGTGGCCCATACAGTGCACGATCTATGAAGATCGAAGAATACCACCCTTTGTAGTTGGAATTGTCGCAGGCCCAGCAAAGCCTGCTTCAGCCAATGAGTTTCTCAACCAACTTGTCAGTGACCTGCAACAGCTTCTTTCCCAAGGGATGATTATTCATGGGTACATAATTGATGTTTCTTTGAAGTGTTTTGTTTTGGATGCCCCAGCACGATCATTTGTGTTTCAGATTAAAGGACATACAGGTTATTCTGGGTGTCCTAAGTGCACAGCTGAGGGTACATACAGAAACAGTCAGCTCAGCTTCCCTACTACGTCATCCACTTTGCAGGATAACAACAACACCGGGTTTATTAACCCAAGATGCAGCACAGTGCGACACTCACGGGCTTGCAGGCCGTATAGGGAACTCCGCAAAACCGAGCAAGTACGCTTGCCTAGGGCGCGACGACTCCCGCACAAGGGCCGAAGTCGAATGCACGAACGAGAAGCCGCCTGCTTAGCAGCGCGTCAACCCCTACTGAAGGCCTGAGAGCATCTGTTGCGACGAGCGAATCGTCGGGCGCAACACAGCTCGCAGGAGAGGAGGATGTCACGTGCGCTCAATGGGAAATGGCGCTGCGTTGTGACGTAGGCCCGCGCAGCGCACCAGCGTAGCCTGCCCGGACATGCCAGCGCGGGAAGAAGCTGGCGATTAACTGGCCCAGACCAAGAGGCGCCCTGGCAGCCATCTTGGCGGGGTCCGGTGCTTATGCACACCCGGGCTACTCTGTCGGCGCGCGTGCGGCAGCTGGGAACGAGGCGCCAGGTAGGAGGGCGCTCTCGATTCCCACAAGCTATAGGCCCATAGCATTGACAAGCTACCTATGCAAGGTTTTTGAAAAAATGCTGAATAGACGATTGATGCATTTCCTTTAAACAAGTAGCCTGCTTGACCCATACCAGTGCGGAATCCGAGAGGCTAAGTCCACTACTGACCACCTTGTCCGTATCGAGACACAAATTCGTGATGCTTTTATTCATAAACAATTCTTTCTGTCAGTGTTCCTCGATATGGAGAAGGCCTATGACACTACGTGGCGCTTTGGCATACTCCGAGACCTGTCACACCTAGGTGTGCGGGGCAGAATGTTGAAAATAATCGAAAGCTACCTGTCTAATTGGACATTCCGTGTTTGAGTGGGCACTGTGTTGTCCCGTACATTTGTTCAAGAAACAGGAGTGCCGCAAGGAGGGGTACTGAGTTGTACACTTTTTATAGTGAAAATGAACTCTTTGCGTCTCGTTATCCCACGGAATATGTTTTACTGTACATATGTTGGCGATGTGCAGGTCGGCTTTAAGTCCTGTAAGCTCTCAGTGTGTGAACGTCAGGTTCAACTTAGTTTGAACAAGGTCTCTCAATGGGCAGATGATAATGGTTTTAATCTGAATGCACAAAAGAGTACCTGCATCTTGTTCTGCCGAAAGAGGGGCGTTCATCCCGATCCCGAGATTGACCTGCATGGTCAACGTCTGTCTGTGAAGATAGAGCATAAAATTCTGGACCTAATATTAGACACAAAACTAATCTTCATCCCATACATCAAGTATTTAAAAGACAGGCGTTTAAAAAGCATGCATATTTTGAAAGTGTTATCACGAACTAAGTGGGGTTGTGACAGGAAATGTCTGATGAATTTATATAAAAGCCCCATACGCACGCGCCTAGATTATGGTGCTATAATCTATCAGTCTGCGACACCATAAGCCTTAAAGATTCTCGACCTTGAAACAAACAATTTAGTTGACCCATTTCAGTTCGGGTTTTCGAGAGGGTATGTCCAGCACAGACCACCTTGTCCGTAACGAGGCACAGATCAGAGATGCTTTTGTTCATAAACAATATTTTCTCTCTGTGTTCCTCGATATCAAAAAGGCTGACGATACAACATGGCACTTTTGAATATTAAGAGACCTGTCCCATCTTGGCATGCGCGGAAGAATGTTTAACATAATCTTACTTGTCAAATTGGACATTCCGAGTTCGAGTAGGCAGCATTCTTTCCCAAACATTTGTCCAAGAAACAGGCGTGCCACAAGGTGGCGTACTTAGTTGCACACTTTTATTTATTCTTTTTATTTATTCTTTTTTAATATTCTTTTAGCTTTTATTTTTTCTTCAACGCTTACATCTCGCACTAAATCCCAGACTCGCTTGTCGGCATCCCCGCGTCCACTACTGTGCTGCACAGCGCTCAAGCTTGCAGGCGGTCGACAAGTCCTGCGGCACTGTCCAGTTTCTAGTGCCGGAATGTGCGGCTGGCCAGCAAATATATGTTCGGAAGCGAGCACAATATACAATGCACAGATTACTAAGAACAGCTGTTGATTTCACCCTTACAAAATCCTATATATGGACATATATAAAAATTGCCATATATGGCCATATCAGGAATTGGGCATATCAAGCCATATATGAATGCTCACCATATATGGCCAGATAAGCCCATCCTGATGTCCCCATATATGGATAGGATGTATATCAAGCTTTATAAAGTCATATATCGCCTTATATACTTATATATGGCTTCATATAAACACTTCTATATATAACCATATATAGACGATTTCCATACATATATGAATTCAGCTTGTGGATGGCACAATTAAAACAGTTTCACGGATTATTTCACATCTATAAATATTACTGCCTGATAATTGATGGTGCCCCCAATGGTTCCCAGTGAATGCAGCCTATATATCCATTTGCTCACCTTATAAACTTTGGTGTTGACGGTTTATATGAAGATTGATGAAGGTTCAAGTTTAATTAGTCTGTTATTTGGTGTATATAACAAAGGTCGATGTATGGCCAGAGTATACACTCGAGATTTGAAGCTCTAGAAAGCTGGGGAACACAACAGTAAAATTCTGTGATGTACGTGCACACACAAATAATATTGCTGCAGGTATGATCGAGCCAGCTGTATAATATATATATATATACAAACACACACACATCTGCCTGTACAGCAGGTGAGTTTGCTAAAGTATCAGGTGAGTGTAAGATATTACACAACAGTCACAGCATTTGAACAGTGGCAAGCACTGCGGGGACAGCACCAGGCAGGATTTAATAATTAGCACAATAAAGCTAAGTTGAATGGCTTATGTGTGCATTGATAATGAGGGCTGCATGGCGATGTACATATGGCAGCACCACGCATGCACAGGCACGTTCCTCTGTTTTACTTACAAAACTCACAAACACATTATGCTGTAAAAACGACTAGTTTTATTGGAGGACCACATTTCTTTTTCTTCTGCTCTCAGCTCGGCAAGCTTGGTGCCCAATGAGGGCACCAGGAGTTTTTCTGAGCACTCCCACCCTTTACCTGTGGCCGTGCTTTTCGTGTACGCTGTAAATGGAAAATCAGATTAACATGTACCATGATGTGTACACAAACTCATTAGATAAGCCCCACCAATAAGCTCTAATAAATTTATTGCGATAGCCTCTAATAATGAATACAAGGCCTGAATAAAAACAAAAAATAATGATTGGTTCTGGCACTATACTTTGAATATGTGCATATGATCAAAACCCCTACAACGAAAAATTCTTCGTTATGTAGTTTAAATGGCATTACTTTAATCAAGCATAAATTATACCTTAAAGCACATAGCAAGTTCGGATAATCAATATTCACTAGCAGAACATATGTTTACCTAAAATGGCATCAATTGCAGCAGCGTGAAGAGGAGACCGTTGGGCCACTGGTTTGTGCGTCCCTTTGGCTTTCTGGCCCTTCATTGAGCAAGTCAAAAGGCATGCCTGTTGTTCAAAACCGCATGGAGGAGCGCCCGGGCCAATGCAGTTGTTGTTTTCTCTGAATTTAGCACAGTTTGCAGTGCCCGCGTCTCAACAAAATTGAGCTCCCCGGCTGCAGTTCGACAACCTGTGGACACATAAAAAATTGAAAATTCGGCCAAACTCATGCAGCAGACAAGTGTCAGCTTTTATTAATTATTCTTGTATATATAGCTTACCATTAGGCCAACATTGTACGATCCTGCAAGGCCCACAGTCAACGCACGCAAAGCACTTTTGGGATTCAAACTATTGGGGTCCTTACTTAAAAACTCTAGGAAGGTGACTTGCTAACACATGCACCCGAGACACCATTTTTTGTAAATTGTTTTAGTTACGGAAACATGCACATACTAATCAGTAGCTCCACGTGTATGGCAGCCAGCTGGTTTCTTCAAGAACAATAATTTTCTAGTGCATCACTAAATCTTTAATGCATATATACATCATGTCGCACTGTTGCTCATGTTGAACACTTGTAGATGCCATCCACTGGCCAGAACGCAAGCTTTATAGCTCTGACTGGTTGACTATTGTTGCTAACGCTAGGGGGAACGAAAATGAGACATGCGTGAATCGCAGTGCAGTCCTGCCATAGTGCACGCATTTATGACAAAAAGAATATTAATACTAATATTTGAGATTACGCCCTGAAACCCCAATATGACACCGTAGTGAAAGTCTAGCTCTGGAAAATTGGACCACCTGGAGCATGGACATCGTACGTACAGTAAGCACTAGCAATAAATTTACGGACAACTGTCGAAGTAATGGGTGAAATGTAAATCGAGACGAGCGAATACGTACACCATTGTCCAACGGCACTTAAGGTGTGAATTAGTGTAAAATAACTGTTTTGCTTATTTCCCTTCACTCTTTAGGTTAATGTAATTCTACAATCTCTAGCAGATCATTTGGTTCGGCTCAGAATGTCGCAATGTAAAGTTTATGAAACGATGAAAGCACAAACACTGATGTGCGTGTTGATTCGTGTCGTCAAGCTTGTGTCTAATCACTGCTCTGGCTAACGAACAGGTGTATGACGAATGAGCTTGAAATCCCACGTAGAAGCAACACAAAGAGAAAGTGATAATAAACGTCTTATACATCTCGAAGCACGGCATGATAGCGTAAGTTCCTTTCAGCGCAGCGAGCCACCATTGGCGATATGCCAAAAGTGTGCCCATTTTTAGTAAAATGGTTGTCGCTCTTTAAAAAATTCATTAAAGAAGAATCACTATGAATGTACGTGTTCAGGTAGCCACCTGGCCTCAGCGATTGTAGGTCGATTATTCAAAACAGAGACTTCCACAAAAAAAGTGGTTGTGATAAAACTGCCCCAGTTATTGTCGCAAAATCGACCAATCGAGAAACGACGTGCCATCAAAAAAAATGCTAGTGGTACGTTGCTGAGCCAAAGAACACATGTCATGCGGGTCTTTCTGCCATGCAGCTTGGAATGTGCTCATTTGATAGTCTTGAAATTACACGCAGTTAGATTTACGTAGCCTCAGGCATTGCAACTCGTGTTACACTGTTCTCTACTGAATCGGTGCATGACACCTATGCAACGTTCAACATTACCCGACAATGAAGCGTGTTCTGCCTTTCATGCTTGCCCTGGGAGACTCTTCACGCTTTTGCACTAAATCATGTCTTTGCTGTGCTGTTTGTACGTGGTTATGTTGTGTTCCACCTACTACGCACTGCTGAACTTATATACATCTTTGTCCCCCGCAGGGGCGCCTGCGCAAGAAGGCGTTTATATGTAGTCGACACCACGGACTCGAGCTAACGGGGGAGTTTCTACTCCCTCCCACGCCTAGCCGTGCGCGGCTTTGCCGTGTCCGCGGAAAAGGGGATCCTGGGGGTTGAGCTGACGCTGGGTGATTGGACCTTTAAGGCCCCCCGGCAGAGGCAACACACCCCTTTGGTCCTGGCTTCACGTAGACGGCACCCCCGGATTGACCCGCCCGGGGGGAATCGGCAGTCGCCTTTTCCTGTCTCTCCCTCACATCTTCGTCTTTTCTCTTACTTCAAATCTTTCCTGTCCTCTACTCTTTCCCCACAGGGGCGCCTGCGCAAGTAGCCGTTTTGTGTGTAGCGACAGCACGGACCCGAGCTAACGGGGGAGTTTCTACTCCCTCCCACACTTAGCCGTGCGTGGCTTTGCCGTGTGCCTGGGGAAAAGAGGATCCTGGGGGTTGAGCCGACGCTGGGTGATTGACCATTAAGGCCCCCCGGCAGAGGCAACACACCTCTTTGGCTCCGGCTTCACGTAGACGGCACCCCTGGGCTGACCCACCCAGGGGAAATCGGCAGTCGCCTTTTCCTATCTCTCTCTTCCTACATCTTCGTCTTTATCTCTCACTTTTTATCTGTCCTGTCATCTTCTCTTTTCCGTTTACTTCCGAATTTCCTGGCGGCGAGGGTTAACCCTGTGTAGTTACCCTAACCTTGGGTAGTTATATTCGGTTATAGCGGCGATGCATGGCTGGCGTCTCCAAGTGTTCACTAGTCAACCTTGTAGCGTCCCCTTGTTGGGCTCGGTGGTGGGTGGCCACCATCGCCGCCGAACTTTATAGTAGTTTTATGGCAAAAGCTTTCCCCCCCCTTCCTGATCGCTCCCTAAAAAGGTGGCGCACCGATGATACTTTCCTTGCTAACACACCAAAGCCGACATTCCCAAAGTACCATGTAATCCACAGTCAAAACGAAAACAAGACAGTCCGAGCCATTTCACCTTTCCTCGTTTCCCAAACTCTCACAGAAGCAATAGGCCCAGGTTATAAAGTGACAAAGATGGGAAGTGGCGATCTTCTTCTGGAGGTTCGTGACAAAGCTCAGTACGAAAAGCTGTCTAAGCTTGTAGCCTTTGGGGAAACCCCTGTTTCGGTGGGCCCACACAGGTCCATGAACACTGTCCGTGGCGTAATTTCTGACGATGATCTTACTGAGCTTTCTGAAAGTGAGCTGCTCGAAGGTTGGCAGGACCAGAACGTGGTCAAAATTCAACGAATAACAATAAGGCGCATCAACAAACTGACCCCTACAAAACACGTAATAATTACCTTCGGAACAAGTGACCTACCAGAATCAATCGAAACCGGCTATTGTAAGCTTCGTGTAAGACCATACATTCCCAACCCTCGTCGATGTTTCAAGTGCCAACGTTTCGGTCATGGATCGCAGAGTTGCAGAGGGCGTGCCACTTGCGCAAAGTGCGCATCCATTCAATACATATCGGACAACTACACCTCATAATCAACTCATTGTTCGAACTGTGAAGGAGATCACGCTGCCTACTCACGATCATGCCCCGCATGAAAAAAAGAGAAAAAAAATAGTAGAACTTAAGGTTAAATTCAATCTCACATTCCAAGAAGCACGCCAACGTTTCGCAATACACAACCCATCTTATCCCTCCTTTGCAGATGTGACGTGCCAGGGGCGCCGCGCCACATGCCTCGGCACCCGCGAATGTCACACAGTGTGTGGCCGCGGTCGTGCCGCCAGCGCCCCCGGCTGGAGCAGCCTGTACTGCTCCGCCACCTGACAAACAGGGCCGGCAGACCCCAGTGTCTGCTGAACCTCGGACCACTGCAGGCGCAGTTAGGTCCAAAAGTTCAGTGAATGTGCCTGCCCAGCAGGCACCATCCACCACCTCACAAGAGGTGATGGATACAAGTCCCTCTCCTCCGGCGTCTCAGACGCCAAAGGATAGGCGCAACTCCTTGGAGCGCGCAAAAAAAGAAAAACCTCGAATCACAGGGCCCTCAAAAGGCCCTGTAAACTAACGCAACACCTCTGTACACACAGCACCACACTACATTAAAATGACACAAATACTACAGTGGAACGTCAGAGGACTGTTGAGAAACCTCGACGATATCCATGAACTTTTACACAAACATACACCTAAGGTACTGTGCGTACAAGAGACACACCTGAAACCTAAACACACCAACTTTTTACGTCATTACGCTATCTTTCGGAAAGACCGGAGTGATGCCATTGTGTCATCCGGTGGTGTTGCTATTATAGTCAATCAAGGGATTGCATGTACACACCTACCACTACAAACATCCCTTGAGGCGATGGCTGTTCGAGCAGTTCTTTTGAATAAGCTCGTCACCATCTGCTCTATCTACATACCTCCACAACACCGTCTTGAAAAGCGTGAATTCGAGTCCCTCATAGAGGAACTTCCAGAACCTTATATTCTCCTGGGAGATTTTAATGCACATAGCAATCTATGGGGTGACTCTCGCTGCGATGCTCAAGGTCGCCTGATTGAACAGCTACTTTTTTCTTCCGGTGCGTGCCTGCTGAATCGGAAAGAGCCAACATATTACAACATCGCTAACAATACGTACTCAGCAATAGACCTCAGCATAATATCCCAATCACTCTTGTCTCTACTTAAATGAGAAGTCATTAATGATTCATATGGTAGTGACCATTTTTCTATCATTATCAGCACATCAATAACAAATACATGTCCTGCAGAAGTTCCCAAATGGCTCACCGACAATGCCGATTGGGAAAAGTTTCAAAAAATGACTTTATTATCTTGGACTGACATGGCGGCATTGAGCATAGAGGATGCTGTATGCTACTTTACAGTTTTCTTGGTTGATGCAGCAACAAAATGTATTCCCCAAACATGTGGACCGTCAAGCAAACGACGAGTCCCATGGTGGAATAATGAGTGCCGTGATGCTCGAAAAAAAACAAAATAAGGCATGGAGGTTGCTTAGAGACTCGCCCACAGCCGAGAATCTTGTAAACTTTAAGAACGTCAAGTCGCAAGCAAGGAGGACGCGCCGACAGGCGAGAAGAGAAAGTTGGCATAAATTTGTATCGGGCATTAACTCATACACAGATGAGTCGAGAGTCTGGAGCATGGTTGGTAAGGTGGCAGGACGAGGAGCACATTCGCTTCCTCTAGTGAACACACAAGGGGAGAGTTTGGAAGACCAGGCAAACACTCTCGGAGCGCACTTTGAACAGGTCTCCAGCTCAACACACTATAGTGAAGCGTTACGACGATACAAAACCGCAATAGAAAAACAGAGATTAGAGCGCAAGCCCAGAACACATGAGGCATACAACGAACCTTTCTGTTTGGCTGAACTGCAGGCTTCACTTGCCTGCTGCAATAAATCTGCCCCAGGCCCGGAATGCCCGGCAAACGACACGTCCCATGGTGGAAGACAGAGTGTCGTAATGCGTGAAAGGAACAGAACAGGGCATGGAGGTTGCTTCGGAACTAGCCAACAGCCGAAAATCTTGAAACCTTCAAGAAAATAAAGTCTCAAGGCAGGAGAACGCGTCGGCAGGCCAGAAGAGAAAGCTGGCAGAAGTTTTTGTCAGGGATCAATTCATACACACAGGAGGCTAAAGTCTGGAACATGGTCGATAGGATAGCAGGAAAACAAGTACACACACTTCCACTCGTAAACACTCAGGGTGATACCTTGAAAGATCAGGCAGGCTTCCTCGGTGCACACTTTGAACGGGTATCCAGCTCGTCCCACTATACTGACACTTTCCAAAAATACAGAACAAGAATAGAAAAGCAGAAACTCGAACACAAATGCACTAGAAACGAGGCATATAACCAAGCTTTCAGTCTAGCTGAGCTCCCCCGCAGGGGTGCCTGCGCAAGTAGGCGTTTGGTGTGTAGCGACACCACGGACCCGAGCTAACGGAGGAGTTTTGACTCCCTCCCACGCCTAGCCGTGTGTGGCTTTGCCGTGTCCGGGGAAAAGGGGATCCTGGGGGTTGAGCCGACGCTGGGTGATTGGACATTTAAGGCCCCCCGGCAGCAACAACACACCCCTTCGGCCCCGGCTTCACGTAGACGGCACCCCTGGGCTGACCCACCCAGGGGAAATCCGCAGTCACCTTTTCCAATCTCTCTCCCTTACAACTTCGTCTTTATCTCTCTTTTTTAGTCTGTCCTGTCTACTGCTCTCTTCTAATTACTTCCAATTTTCCTGGTGGCAAGTGTTAACCTTGTGTAATTACTCAACCTTCAGTAGTTATAATTGGTTATAGTGGCAATGTACGGCTGGCGTCTGCAGCCTTATGCTATTAAGTGCTTCAGCGTCCCCTGGTTGGACTCCATGGTGGGTGGTCACCATTGCTGCCGAAAAAAAGTACACTACTATGGGAACACCTGCATTTCTCCGTCTCCTAGATCGTCCTCCGCCTAAGAGGGGACGCACCGATGACATATCAATTTTCAGCCAACCAAGACAATGCTTTCCGAAATTTCATGTTGTGCACAGCGAAAATTCAACAAAACAAGCCAGAGCCATGTCTCCATTTCTTGTTGCGAAATCTCTGACTGATGTCTTTGGCCCAGGATACAAGGTTACAAAGATGGCTAGCGGAGACCTTCTTCTTGAGCTGCCTGAAAAACATCATTATGAAAAACTTGGCAGTCTCGTAGCATTTGGTGATATCCCAGTATCCGTTTCACCTCATAGATCAATGAACACCACACGCGGAGTTGTTTCCGAAGCAGACCTTCTTGAATTGTCTGAACAGGAACTGCTTGAAGGGTGGAAAGAGCAAAATGTCATAGATGTGAAACGAATCGTCATCAGACGCGACAACAAAGAAATACCTACCAAACATTTAATACTTTCGCATCTAGCACACTGCCTTCATCTATAGACACAGGCTACATCAAACTTTCTGTCCGTCCCTACATTCCCAATCCAAGACGGTGTTATAAATGTCAACGATTTGGTCATGGCTCGCAGAACTGCTGGGGTCAGGAAACTTGTGCAAGATGTGGTAACCACGGCCACCCATCTGATAAGTGTGTTACTACGCCTCACTGCGTGCATTGTGACGGGGAACACGCCGCGTATTCGGGTTCGTGTCCTAACTGGAAGAAAGAAAAAGAAATAATCACTCTTAAAGTCAAAGAAAATATCACATTCAAAGAAGCAAGACGAAGAGTGTCGCCATTTTACGGCACAACATATGCTGATGCGGCGCGTCAGGGGGCAACGCCGCACCAGCCCTCGCCACCCCTTCGGTCAGCACAGAGCGAGCCATCGGCTGTGGCGCCTGCCCCCAAGGCGGCAGTAGTTCAGTCTACTCCGCCTCCGAGCAAATCGAGGCCAGAGACTGCAGGGTCCTCTGGTCTCAAGGCCTCACCTCACCAGGCGAGGCCTAAAATCCAAACCCCCAGCTCGCATGTGCGGGCATCCAGTGCCTCTGGCAATGGATACAACGGTACCCTTGGTACCGAAAGAGCGGCGCGCCTCCTTGGAGCGTGCCAAGAAATATAAAAAACCAATAACGGGGCCGGACGACCGTCCTGCGACCTGAATTAACGAGCTCACTCCAACACAGGAAACTCTTCGTACACACAGCAGCATCTCTCTTGTTTAAATATGCAGACAGAAATATTGCAGTGGAACATCCGAGGCCTTCTTCGAAACCTCGATGACTTACAAGAACTCCTCCATGAACACAATCCAAGAGTGCTGTGTGTACAAGAGACGTAAAACGTTTGTGTTTGCTCGTTTTAAGTGTGTAACTACGTAATCTTCCGAAAGGATAGAGACGATGCCATGCCACCATCCGGTGGTGTAGCGGTTATAGTTAGTCAAGGTATAGCATGTACACAATTATCCCTTCAAACTTCCCTCGAGGCGGTGGCTGTCCGAGCAGTTATTCTAAACAAACTTGTCACAGTCTGCTCTTTGTACATACCTCCGCCCCACCGTCTTGAAAAACTTCAATTCCAGTCTTTAATAGACAAACTACCTGAACCTAATCTGGTCCTTGGGAACCTGAACGCACATAATGGTCTGTGGGGTGACTCTCGCTGTGATGCACGAGGTCGTCTCATTGAACAATTCCTCATTTCATCGGGTGCTTGTCTATTGAATAGAAAAGAGGCAACATACTATAACCTTGCCAACAAAACTTACTCTTCCATAGACCTCAGTATAGCATCTCCTTCACTTGTACCATTACTTCAGTGGGAAGTCATAAATAATCCATACGGAAGTGACCATTTCCCTTTAGTTTTGAGTACACCAATAATAAATGGATGTCCTCCACATGTTCCCAAATGGCTGGTAAACAAAGCCGACTGGGAACAATTTCAAAAGCTTACTCACTTAAATTGGACTGACATAGGTCGATTAGGCATAGATGAAGCTGTGCAGTACTTCACGGCTTTTCTTACTGACGCAGCAACCAAGTGCATTCCACAAACATCTGGACTGCCCGGCAAACGACACGTTTCGTGGTGGAACACTGAGTGTCAGAATGCGCGAAAGGAACAGAACAGGGCATGGAAGTTGCTGCAGAACTCGCCGACAGCGGAAAACCTTGAGAACTTTAAGAAAATAAAATCTCGAGGCAGAAGAACGCGTCGGCAGACCAGAAAAGAAAGCTGGCACAAGTTTTCATCAGGGATAAATTCATATACACAAGAGGCTAAAGTCTGGAACATGGTTCGTAGGGTAGCAGGAAGACAAGTACACTCACTCCTACTCCTAAACACACAGGGTGACAGACTGGAAAATCAAGCGAACTTCCTCGGTGCACACTACGAGAAGGTGTCTAGCTCGTCACACTACACTGAAGCTTTCCAAAGATACAAAGCAAAGATAGAAAAGCAGAAACTAGAATTCAAGTGCACAAATTACGAGGCATACAACCAACCTTTCAACTTAGCTGAGCTACAAACATCACTAAACTCTTGCAGTTATTCCGCTCCAGGCTACGACCGTGTCACATATGAAATGTTGAAAAACCTGCCGCTCGAAACGCGAAAAACTTTACTCTCTTTATACAATGCTATCTGGCTTTCAGGCATCATCCCTGCTTCCTGGAAAGAGGCTATTGTTATCCCTATTTTGAAACAGGGCAAGGACCCTTCCTCAGTTTCAAGTTATAGGCCCATTGCACTAACCAGCTGATTTTGTAAACTTTTTGAAAAAATGATAAACCGCCGACTTTTACATTTCCTTGAAACACACAATCTGCTCGACCAATTTCAGTGTGGGTTTCGTGAGGGTGGATCCACCACCGACCATCTGGTGCGTATTGAGGCACAGATCCGAGACGCTTTCGTCCATGAGCAATACTTCCTCTCAGTGTTTCTCGATATCGAGAAGGCCTACGACAAAACATGGCGTTTTGGCATATTAAGAGACTTGTCTCACCTGAGTGTGCGCGGTAGAATGCTTGCCATAATCGAGAGTTACTTGTCCAATCGGAAATTTCGTGTTCGTTTGGGCAGTATTCTCTCGCAAACATTTGTGCAAGAAACGGGAGTACCGCAAGGTGGTGTATTTAGTTGCACACTTTTTATTATTAAAATGAATTCCTTGCACCGTTCCATCCCCCGCAGCATGTTCTATTCCACATATGTCGATGACGTCCAGCTTGTCTTTAGCTCATGCAATCTAGCAATGTGTGAGCGGCAGGTTCAGTTAGGTTTAAACAAGGTCTCCATGGGCAGAGGAAAACGGATTCCGGCTGAACCCAGGAAAAAGCACGTGTGTCTTGTTCTCCCGAAAGAGAGACATGCACTCAAAACCCGACATTGAACTGAATGGCCAACGTCTATCTGTGAATAACGGCCAACGTCTATCTGGAGCATAAATTCCTAGGCTTAATCTTGAACAAGTTGACCTTCGTACCATACACAAAGTATTTAAAAACAAAATGTTTAAAAGCCATGAATGTTATAAAACTGTTGTCACGTACTGCGTGGGGTAGTGACAGAAAATGCCTCATGAACGTATATAGAAGCCTCATTCGCACCCGCTTAGATTCTGGGGCCATTGTTTATCAGTCTGCGACTCAAAGTGCTTTGAAGATGCTCGATCCCGTGCGCCTTTCCGGCATCCGCCTTTCTACGGGTGCTTTTCGCACCGGCCCCGTAGAAAGCCTTTACGTTGAGTCAAATGAGTGGTCGCTTCATCTGCAAAGAACTTACATGTACTTTGTATATTTCCTTAAGGTGAAGGCAGACAAGAGGCACCCCTCATACTCTACTATTAATGATTTGTTGTGCTCCATTCTGTTTCAAAACAGGCCTTCAATGAGGCAGCCCTTCCCAGTTCGCCTGAAGGGTCTAGCTGAGAACACTGGAGTGTCACTCGAACACAGTTTAATGTCTCCTGTAGCATACCTGCCACCGTGGCAGTGGCAGACTATAGATTGCGATGTGTCTTTCCTAGAAGTTACTAAACATGCGCCTATTGCCCATATTCGAATATACGTCTTGGAACTTCAACACAAATACACACGTCCCGAGTTCTTTACAGATGCCTCCAAGCCTAACTCCTCTGTGTCCTACGCTGCTGTTGGCCCTTCCTTTTCGGATGCTGGCCCTCTACATCCAGGCACAAGTATCTTCACAGCGGAAGCTTACGCGATTCTTGTGGCAGCTAAACACATCAAACAATTACAAATACACTCCGCAGGGGCGCCTGCGCAAGTAGGCGTTTGGTGTGTAGCGACACCACGGACCCGAGCTAACGGGGGAGTTTCTACTCCCTCCCACGCCTAGCCGTGCGTGGCTTTGCCAGTGTCCGGGGAAAAGGGGATCCTGGGGGTTGAGCCGACGCTGGGTGATTGGACCGTTAAGGCCCCCCGGCAGAGGCAACACACCCCTTTGGCCCCGGCTTCACGTAGACGGCACCCCTGGGCTGACCCACCCAGGGGAAATCGGCAGTCGCCTTTTCCTATCTCTCTCTCCCTACATCTTCGTCTTTATCTCTTACTATTTATCTGTCCTGTCTTCTACTCTCTTCCGTTTACTTCCGATATTCATGGCGGCAAGGGTTAACCTTGTGTAGGTATCCCACTTTGGATAATTACATTGGGTTATAGTGACAGCGTACGGCTGGCGTCGGGAGGGCTTGTTTCAACAAGTCCAACCGCGTCCCCTTGTTGGGCTCCGTGGTGGGTGGTCGCCGCTGTTACTGAACACATTCATACTTGTATGGCTTCACAAGCATCCGCCGACCTTGATCGGTCTCGCAAGAGAGGCCACACCGAAACAAGTTATCACGTCTCGAAGAAAACTAAAGTTACTTTCGCGAAGTACCACATTATCCACAGTGACAGCACACCTCTAAGAAAATTATCCCAATTTATGGTGGCCAAGTGCCTAAAAGAAAAAATAGGACCCACATACAAAGCATCCAAAATGTCAAGCGGTGACCTCCTTTTGGAGCTAACCGAAAAAGACCAAGTGCCTAAGCTATCCCAACTAACCAGCATTGGAGAAACAGCTGTCACCGTTTCGGTCCATCGCTCTCTAAACACCAGCAGGGGAGTAATCTCTGAGGAAGACTTCTTAGGCCTTAGTGACGAAGAGCTCCTCGAAGGTTTCCAAGACCAAAACGTCATGAAAGTCCAAAGAATTGTAATCCGTCGCAATAATCGGGAAGTGCCCACCAAACACGTAATACTAACCTTTGGAACATGTGAAATGCCCACCTCTCTTAAGGCTGGGTACTTAAAAATAAATGTCAGACCCTACATTCCCAACCCCAGACGCTGTTTCAAATGTCAGAGATTCGGACACGCCTCGCACTCTAGCAGAGGCAAAGAAACATGCGCGAAATGCAGCGCAAACGACCACAAATCAGAAAACTGCTCATCCTCACCCCACTGTGCTAACTGTGACGGGGAACACCCAGCGTATTCCCGGTCATGCCTATGTTGGAAAAAAGAAAAAGAAGTGATCGCTCTGACCGTGAAAGAAAAAATATTCAGCGAAGCGTGAACACGGCTATCATACCTTTTCCACAGAAGTTACGCCGATGTGACGCAGTCGGGGGCAGCGTCACAAAGGCCTCAGGAGTCGACCGCTACCACACCCAGTGGTTCTATGGTGACTCAAACCACCCCCGTAAAAGAAGCAGCGCCAGCTGCTCCATGCACATCAAAGGGCCCGCAGACTCCGGTCTCCCTGGGCCCTAAACTCAATAGAGTGCCAAGGCCTGAGATCCGTTTCTCAGCGCCTCACTCTCGATCTTTCAGCGCCTCAGACAAGGCAATGGAGATTGACCACAAAACTCCGGTGTCATCGACACCGAAGGACAAGCGCTCTCTCGAGCGTACCAAACAGGGCAAGGAGAAAGTCCCAGTAACCACAGTAAGTAAGCGATAACCGTAGTGGTTATCGTATTTCTTTCTATTTCTATTTCTTAATGTTGTCACCTACCATCTTTTATACCGATCAATCCCCAGAAGTATATTTACTTAACTTTATTCTGCCATGGCTTTTATCGTACATTGGAACTGTAGAGGCTTAATTCATAACTTAGGTGACATAAAGGACATCATTAACAAATTCTCACCTGTAGCCTTTTGCCTCCAAGAGACAGATCTTGGTGCAAAACACAGCCATTTCCTAAAAGGCTTCAAAGTTGCCAGAAAGGACCGCGAACATTGCAACCGTCTTTCAGGAGGAGTAGCCATAGTGGTGCAGGGCAGCACTCCTACGCGAGATCTCCAAATAAACACATCTTTCGAGGCCGTAGCCGTCGCCATCCTATCATACAAAACCATCACCATCTGCTCACTGTATATCCCACCTCACACCTTTTTCACCACCAAAAACCTAGAAAATCTAGTGGAACAGTTGCCAAAACCATTTATCTTAGTTGGGAATTTCAATGCTCATTGAACCCTTTGGGGTAGCGACAAAACTGACGCAAGAGGGCAAGCCATGGAAGATTTCATTTTATCAAATGACATCTGCCTTCTTAATTCTGGTGCTTTTACCTACTTTTCACCAACCTCGCGCACTTTTAGTTGCTTAGATCTCGCCATGTGTTCATCCTGTATTTTTAATGATTTTAAATGGGACGTCGTTAACACGTCTTATGGTAGTGATCATCAACCTGGCATCATAAAACTCATATTATCTTACCCAACTCTAACAAGCAGGCCACGCCGGTGGAAACTACAGCTCGCAAACTGGCCAGTTTTCACAAAAAACGCTAAGCTCGATGAAGTTTTTTCATCGGAGCTTTCTGTTGAGGAACTATACGAAGAGTTCGTCAAAGTTTTAATCTTAGCAGCAGAAAAAGCAATACCGCAATCATTCGGCATCGTACGCAATAAATTCAAACCTTGGTGGACAAACAAGTGTACTGATGCCAAAAAACTACAAAATAAGGCCTGGGAAATTCTACGAAGATACCCCACATACGCCAACCTCATCAACTTCAAACAAGCAAAAGCCAGAGCCCGATTTATTCGAAGACAGGCAGAAAAGGATTCATGGCAAAAGTACATATCATCAATTAACAGTTCAGTCACATCTAAACACATCTGGGACCAGGTGAGGAAGTTCAAGGGAGAGTACTCCTCCTACACAATACCACTGCTTACAACTCCAGACACACAATCAACACTAGAAGACCAGGCCAACCTATTAGGAGAACACTTTTATAAGGTATCATGCTCAGCAAATTACACCAATACATTCCTGAAATATAAAGAAAATGCAGAAAGACAAAGATTGCCTACTAGCAGTACCTCAAATGAAAGTTATAACCTTCCGCTTACGCTGCACGAAATGAACAGGGTACTTTCTGCCGGTAAAAAAACGGCAACAGGGTCTGACCAGATACACTACGCAATGTTGGCACACCTACCCCAAGCATCCGCGAAGGCACTTCTCCAATTCTTCAACAAAATATGGGACTCTGGCATAATGCCTGAAGATTGGAAAAAAGCCATAGTCATACCATTCTTAAAACCTGGTAAACCCCCAACAACCCCAAGTAGCTATAGACCCATTGCATTAACAAGTTGCCTTGCAAAAACTTACGAAAGCATCATAAATATTAGACTTACCTTCACTCTGGAATCGGAGCACCTAATAGACGCACACCAGTGCGGATACAAAAAGGGCTGTTCCACCACTGATCACATTGTTAGGCTGGAACAGGAAATACGACAAGCATTTCTACACAAACAGTTCTGTCTCTCGGTCTTCTTTGACTTAGAGAAAGCATATTACACAACTTGGAGATACGGAATTCTCAGAGATCTAGCTAACTTAGGGATTCGCGGAAGAATGCTGAACTGCTTACACAATTTTTTATCGAATAGAACTTTTCAAGTACGTTTGGGTAAGTACTGTCACGAATATTTGTCCAAGAAAATGGTGTACCACAGGGCTGCGTTTTGAGCACCACCCTGTTCATAGTGAAAATGAACTCCATCAACAGGACTATACCCCGTACAGTCATGCACTCCATCTATGTTGATGATCTGCAAATTGCATGCCGAGCCTCCAGCCTATCATCCTGCGAAAGGCAACTCCAAATTACAATAAATCGGCTTACGAAATGGGCCGACCAGAATGGTTTCCGCTTTTCAGCCCAAAAAACCACAGCTGTTCTCTTTACGCAAAAGAGAGGATTGTTCCCTGAACCCGCGATCAAACTATACAACATCAACATGCCGGTAAAACAAGAACACAAATTTCTAGGAATCACATTCGACCGAAAACTAAACTTTCTGTCACACATAAATGCACTGAAAACTAAGGCAAACAGAGCACTCAATGTGCTCAAAGTAGTCTCCCATAAACACTGGGGTTCCGATCGACTCTGCCTTATACGTATTTACCGATTTCTTGTACGCAGCATTTTAGACTACGGATGCGCAGTCTGGGACTCGGCGCGAAACTCATACATCCGCCGTCTTGACCCTATACACAACCTCGGCCTCCGTCTGTCAAGTGGTGCTTACAGAACATCACCTGCGCAAAGTCTATACGTAGAATGCAATGAGCCCCCTCTATGTGATCGAAGAGCATTACTAACCTTGTCATATGTTTTAAGAACAAGGTTTTAGAACAATATGTTTTAAGAACCTGAACACATCTGCTATGAAATTGCCGCAAAATGGGACTCGCGCTCACATTACCTCAACAAACCTAACCTAATCAAACCACTTGTCCTACGTTTCGAGGAATACTGCCGCTTTTATACCATCCCTGATGAATCACTAGATGTCGCTATTAAACCACCAAGACTGCCGCCATGGTTTTACCTGTCACGGCTATGCGAATTTTCACTAAGCCGGTTGAACAAAAAAAGCACCCCACCAGAACATATAATCCAAGAATTTTATACACTTCAGCACGAATATAGGGATTACGAAAGAATTTTACACAGATGGCTCAAAAACGGAGGACCACGTGGGTATTGGGATTGTGACGACGAAAAGCGCAATTTCTGTGAAAGTACCTCGTAGTTTTTCTATTTTTTTCAGCTGAAGCTTATGCCTTGAGTGAAGCAGTTCGGAAAATCATCGCTGAAAAATACAAGAAAGCAATCATATACACCGACTCACTAAGCACACTAAAAGCACTACATATAAAATCCGTATGTGAGCCTATAGTAGGCGACATTCTAAACATGGTATACTTAAACAGCCAGGCAACCTGCATCCATTTCTGCTGGGTCCCAAGTCATGTTGGGATACCTGGAAACGAAAAAGCAGATAAGTATGCTTCCCAGGCAGCCCATAAAACAGTAACAAAAGTAAAAATTTCCCTTAAAGATATCCAGAGAACAATTCGCCTGGCCCTACTAGCAAAATGGCAAAAGCAATGGGCGGGCGGGCGGGCGGGCGGACGGATGGACGGATCAACGCTATCAAGCGTTCTCATACATAGGGAAAAAAATGAAACCAATGCAATCCAAAAACAAAAGGAAATCAAAAACACGTGCCATAAGCACTGCTTACGAATTTGTAAGATAGAACGTAGGACGAGATATAATACAGAGATTTAGTATAGCGGAAAACAGCATACGCAAGAATTTCGTGCTAGCGTCAGCGTTGCGTGCTCCAAACTGAGCACACGCAGAACGTTAACGTGCTTCGAACTCTAATGCATGAACGTTGTTTCTAGCATATAGCGTTCAACGCTAACGTACGCAGTAAGGCAAGATGACGGTGCCTGTTGAAGTGAGAGCCATCTACTTCGAATCTTTCTAGTCGTCATCCTCAATTGTTAAAATCCTTCATTCCCAAACACTAGTCGTATTTGACTTAGTGCTTTTAACATTTTGCTTCCTAATCTAATTTGATTAAGAAGCACGTTGAAGAATCCCAGGTGGTAGAGAGAGATAAGTTTATTTATAGAAAGGCAGAGAGGTCAGCATGAGCGATAGCTTGCTCTAGCCTGCTACTCTACACTGGGGGAGAGAAGGGGGTAAAGAAAGAATAATTGATGACGATGGTGATATAGAGAGGTGAGTATGTAGTATTCCTTCTAGCTGAGACAAATTTTATAGCCGTGCATATAGTCCAGTTGCTTCCAAAAAGGTTATAACCGCTCTTATGACCACAATTGCACTGTTGGTGTCTGGCCAAGGGCTCAACACGGTCTCGTCAGTTAATGATCTACTGCGATATTGTTCAGTAGAAGACATCAGTGTTTGTCGTTCACGTGTGTATGCTGGTCAGACACAAAATATGTGCTCAAGTGTTTCTGGCACATCGCAGTGTCCACAATTAGGACCGGTGCACTGCGCCCGTTAATATGTGTGTAACGTCTGGTGTACGCCACACCAAGACGAATTCGGTGGATCATGCTTGTGAGTTGCCGTTTCAATTTAGGGGAGATGCGGAACCTCATTTACGGGTCCCATGTGGGAAGTCGCCGGTGTCACCGTTCCGGTTTGGTCCAGCGCTGAAGTGTGTAGCTGCGCATCACGCAGCGAAGCAGGGCATTCGTGTCAGCTCGTGAAAACGCAATGCGTACTTCAGGGGCACTGCTTAAGGGGTTTTTAGCTTCAGCGTCTGCCTCTTCATTTCCCATCACGCCACAATTCGCAGGAATCTACTGGAAAGTGATAAGATGGCCATTTGTTGAAGCAACCTGAGTAAGTTCTGCGATTTCTATTGCCACGCTGTAATATAGACCTTGCTTCATGATGCAATTAATGGTTTGCAAAGCGGGTTTGGCATCACAGAAAATCGTCCAGGCTCGAGGTCGCTCTCCGGAAATAAATCTTATTGCCTCCCGCATAGCGACAAGCTCTGCGGCAGTTGATGTGGTTTTATGGTCCACTTTGAATCGTCGAGCGATATCCATGTCTGGGATGACAAAGGCTGCGGTGGAGGTGTTTAGTGTGGTAAACCCATCGGTGTACACGTACAGAGTATCGTAAAACAAACAGGTGTTTTAGGCAGGACCCATAGAGGCACTGCAGGGACATTTGGCGGGGAAAACTTTGATGATATAATATTCTCATTCCGTGATATTACTCTTGAGAAACTGCACTCTGGGTGAGTGGCGGGTAGTACTGATAGTGGGTGCTGTCTGTGTCTGCTCAGCAATGGAAGGTGAACTCTAAGTGACTCGCAGAGCATGTATACACTGATGGGACAAGCCCGAGCCTCCGTGATTGTTCTGTTTGTTGAAGTACAGCGCGGTAGACCCAAGCATCTTCGTAAGCATTGAGCTTGAACACTCTATAGCGTATTCACACAACTATGTCTCATATTGGAGAGCTCCGGCATGCTGTATCGAATGTATCCCACAAATAGAGCATTGTACAATTGAAGTAGCGATGATTCTGATGGGCACCATCTTGCTCCTGCCACGTGGCAGGAGATGGGACAGCAGGTATCAGATGGGACAGAAGATGGGACAGCAAGGTTCTTCGCCACGTGGCAGTATTAATGGGACAGCAGGTATCGCTGTCCCATTAATAAATATCGGGTATGACAACATATGCTTACGCGTGAACGCAAGCACTGCCCATTTGTCGATTGAAAGAGTGAGCCCTTGACGTCGTACATATTTGTATGTGATCGTCACTGCACGCTGTAGTCGAGCTCGCAATTGCGCACGAGTAGTTCCGAATGCCCATATGCATATGTCTTCAGCGTATGCACTGATCTTCACCATGCTGGGAAGTTCTGCTGCTAGGCCAATCATTGTGACGTCGAATAGAATCGGGCAGAGAAATCCTCCTAGGGGAACACCACGATGAACCTTATGTCGACCGGTGTCTCCGTTATTTGTCGTCATGTAAATGGTGCGGTCCTAAGGTAGCTAAAAATTCAAGCATACAGTCGTCCACCGATGTCGAAATTTTCCAGTGCATCAAGGATCGCATAATGCAACACATTATCGTAGGCATCCTTAATGTCTAGGAAGACCGCCGCCACTAGTCTGCGTCGGCTCCTTTCCTCTTCAACGCTGGTGATCAAGTCGACCACACCGTCAATGGCAGATCGGCCTCTTCTGAAGCCATTCATAAATGCAGGAAAGGAGTTGTTGCTCCCTAGAAGCCACTCTAATCTAGACAGTACCATTCTTTCTATTACTTTCCCAACGCAGCTGGCTAAGGCGATTGGCCTGTAGGAGGAAAGTGCATAAGGACACTTCCCCAGGCTTAAGCAATGCAATAATGCGAATGCATTTCCAATTAGCTGGGACTTGTCCTGACTTCCATGAGGTGTTATAATGAGATAACAGGATATGCCGTGCTTCTGTACCAAGATGGTTGAGTGCAGCATACGTCATTCCGTCAGGTCGTGGTGCCGATGAGCGTCAGGAGGCAGAAATCGCAGCGTCAAGCTCATGCATTGTGAAACACACATCAAGGCGCTCGTCAGATGATGGAGGCGCAATGGTAGTAAGAGGCTCATTAGTGGCAAGACCATCAATGGTGTCCACAATGAGGCTACAGTAGTCGCTGGCTATCTCAACTTCTGTCCGCCCTTGATGTAGAGCAACAGCTTGAAATGGTTGACGTTGCTGGGGAGTTGTCTGCAAACTTCGTACCATCCGCGAGATCTTAGATAGAGGTCGCCTAGGGTCCAGAGATCCACAGAATTTTCTCCAATGCTGCCTATCAATCTTGTCAAGCTGCCGAAGAACATGCCGTTGAGCTCGACGACAGGCAGAGAGGTCTGAAGGCGACTTCGTTCGTCTGTATCGGCGTTCTGCACGGCGACGGATTACACGAAGGGCTTCGTATTGGGAGCCAACTGCTGATCTCTGCATCGTAGGTTAACCTGTTTGGTTGTGTCACGCAGGGAAGAACCAATGATTTTCTCTAGCTCGGATGGATCAGTCGTGTGCTACAGCCAGACTTGACAGATGCCTTGAACAGTGTCCAGTCGGTTTGACGGATGTAGCGTGTGTGTGTGCTTCAAGACCACCTGAACTGAACGTAGGTTGGAAGGTGGTCACTGCCGCGAGTGTCCAAATCTGTGCACCAACATGCGGAAGACAGAAGGCTTTTGGAAACGAAACAGAGGTCGAGGAAGGTGCTGTAGGACGGGCCACGAATAAATGTAGGTGATCCGTCGTTGAGCATGCTTAGTCCATAGTTGCATATAAAATTGGCCAAATCCCTTTCGCGATAATTCATTGTAGTGCTACCCCATAGAGGATGATGTGCATTAAAATCGCCAACCACAATGTGTGGCCTTTGTGCTGCTTGAAGAATGGTCTCCAGGTGGAAGCAGTCTATCTGTGCGCTTGTGTGCATGTATCCTCCTATTACTGAGAATGTCCGCTTTTTATGTGTTATAGTCAGGCTCACGTAATCATTGCTGGTATGCGACAGTGACTGCATAGTCTTAAGAACGTCCAATCACGGCGTATACAAACGAGAAATTTGCTCGTAGGTTGATCACTGCGGGACCAAATCTAGATATATCCAGATATACTAAATGTTGCAACTATATTCGGTCCACATATAACGATAACAGGAAACTGGTATTTAAAAACCATTGTCTGAAGTCCGACAGATGGCCACGTAGACCACGAGCATTCCATTGCATAACAAGCGACTGGCGCATGCGTTCTTCGAACAGGTTATTGAAATTTCTAAAACACTGCAGTACGGCATGATCACAGTGTTGTGTTGCGGCGCAGAGTACCACAACTGATTATAAGCACAGTGATCAGGACAGAACACTCGGTACACCGAAATAAAAACAGTAAAAAGAAAGGAGAGCACAACGAAACATTGCCAACATAATCCCCTAGACTCGAGGCAATACGCGTGAGGTTTACGCAAAACCGAATAAAGCCGCCTCGTTATCCAGTTTATTGAAATTAAAGACTGGATATGGCAATTCTGTCCCCTCAATCCGCTGTGCGTGTTTATGATGCTGTACGAGTTTTTCTCGGTGTATGAAAAAAAGTACACGTAGGCGCTGCCGCGCGATGTCGCGACACGTGCTCATGGCGCCATCTTGCTGGTAATGCTAGAAACACATCCCCCCCCCCCCCCTGAAATGCTCGTGAGCACCGGTAAGTGGCAGATATAAGTAGCTTGCCGTTCGAGTGCTGTAAGATGCGCTCCGGGATGGCTCAGTGGTAAACGCCTCGCTCTCACAACGCAGAGGTTCCACGTTTGATTCCACGCGCCCGAGTGTTTTTTTCTGAATTTTTTTCTTTCTTGCGTTTTCATATATATAGATACGTATACGATGCATGACGTCGACGCCGATGCCGGTGGCAGAATCCAGCCGAGAGTGTCCATATAATTGTTATCGCAATAAAACACAATCGTATTGTGAAAAGCTGGACGGCAACCTGGTGTCATACGCAACGCCATGTCGAAGAACGATGGTGTTCTCGCAACGACCACACGGTCGTTTCTGCTCTCGTCGCTTTTCTTGAATTGCATTTTCAGGGCAGTGCACAACTCATTGCATCATCTACAATGGAGAAGAGAGCATAATCAATGTCAAGGTACAGAAATGCCTCTCTCAGTAGATAACAGGTGTAGTGTAGTCACAGTACTGTTGTAATGAGTCTCGCTAATACTGCAGTGTCCTTCGCACACTAAATGCAGGTTCCGCAGTCTCAGTCAAGCAATATAGAAAAGTGTAATTATTCTTTTTCAGGGTCGTTGGGAGGACAGGTATGTCTTCATTCGTGCTGCTTATTTCTGTATCTCTAAATGTTGTAAACATTTTCTCTTTTTAATAAAATACAACGAAGCAATCCTGGAATGCGAAAAAAAAGTTTTACTTAGCAGGCATTCAAGGTGGCATGCTATGTACAGAATAAGATTTTTAACGGCCTACTGTTTCATGCTCCAGTTTTAAGGAAGACTCAAATAAACATAAATCAACTGAGATCGTCAAATTATTTAATCAAATTTACTGAGATTGAAGGTTCATGTTTAAATTTCGCACAAAAATTTCTACAAGTAAATTCCAACGTGACGTCACAAATTCAAAAGCGCTGTAAATTTTATTTTTCAGAAATTGGCTCGGCGAAATTTTCCGACTCACGGTGCGTTAGGTGTCTGACCATGAATAGGATAGTCTACCTCATTTGTGCTGAATTGGAATTATACAGTAGACTTAGAAGTGTGGCAATTTGGGCTAGGTGGTATGACATGACGATAGTTACAGCGTGAGAACAGAACGGCTGTCTCTTTGTCGTCGTTCTGTTCTCGCGTTATACCTATCGTCGTAGTTGACACTGTCAAATTTGTGACGTCACCAAGATTACGTGCGATAGTTTCATGGTGGCGACGCCACCTGAATTTATATTTGCGTGTTTTCTCGCTTACCAACCTACTCTGAGAGCAATTGATACTGATATGAGAAAAATTATTTTTTCTCAGCCTTTGTATACCGAAGTATGTAACCTATAAGCAATTACAGGTACCCAAAATTATCATTTTCAGTGCTTCATCAAATATTGTGCTAGAATATAGGTTGGGATTTCACAAGGTCCCCCAAGCTTCGCCTGCTGTCCGTTTACTCGTCTGGACGTGAGGATATAGTTTTAAATTCTCATGAATGGTTACAATGTTCTGTTTGCGTATATCATAAGCTCTTTTGTAATTAGAAACAGAAGTCTTTACTCATACAAGTCATTAAAGCACATATAAGAAATGATTCATAAATCCTTGTTGAGTTCGTCCACATTCACAATCTCAACGCTAACCGTCATATTTTTGTATTCAGCAAAACAAAAAGCTTGACGTAAGGAGTAGCAAATGATAGAGCGACGAATTCAATATAACTGGTAAGTTTGAGGAGTCATATACTCTTTCTTAGACGATGGCTAGGAGTCCTTGGGCCCCATTGGCATCTTCGGCATGCCTGATCTCTTGTAGGTCTTGTAGCTTGTCGTGGATGTTTGAGCTAAGCAACAATCCTCTCTCGCTGCTGCGCGCTCAGATATATGTCTTTTCGCTTAAGCACTCAAGGATCTACAAAAACTGACTACAAAAACTACAAATACACCCGATTTCAAATACGAATTCTATGAATTCGTACTTGAAATCGAACCACGTTGAACGAAAATGCAAAAAAAAACATGAAACTACTTTCTCGCGCTCTAAGTTGTTTTCAAACCTGCATTAGTTTCGGTAAAAAACTGCAACGTTTAGTTTTGCATGACCCCTTACGAAGTGAAGATGGTCACGGAATACCATGGAGAAAGAATCGTAGCCGAAGACGGTAAGGTTTCCCACTCTCAACGCACGACATTATCGAAGTGAAGGCTTCTGATAGTGGGCTTAATATTGAATGATCTGTGGAGCTACAGTATGTCCACTGTGTCAGTCATTCTAAAAAAGGTTATCGAGGATATAGTTTGGAGATTTTTATGAACATGTTAGTAAAGTGAATTATTTTCGAAGGTCATTCGGTTATGCTGCTCGCCATTATACGATGTAAAAAAAATGTGGGCGCTTCGTGCATGAGCAGTGATGGAAGCATCGTTTTTATTTTTGTAGCAGACTCTGGAACAGAAAAAAATAGTGCTTTAGAGCAGTTTCTTATTGTTTTTGGAGCAGAATAATGCTAGGGTGATGCAGCTGTTGATGTTTTCGGAGCATATTGCAAAATATTCAAAACCACTCCTGGATTACAGCACACTATTCAACTCTCTTATTAATATTACCACGTATAACATATTGCACATACAATAATCACTGCGAATCGCAAGAAACATAATTAGGCAAATGAATGGTTTTTGAACGCCAAATAAGTGTTATTTTTATATTTTGCAAAAGCAGCCAGCATTGAAAATTTCAAAAATGAAATATGCTAAGTAAGTGAACTAACATTTAAAATGCTTATTCCTGTGACATAAACGAGGTCAAAGCGGATAAATGTGCTATATGTAATCCACCACATAGCAAAGTCATCACACATTATTATATTTTGTAAAAGCAGCCAGCATTGAAAATTTCAAAAATGAAATATGCTAAGTAAGTGAACTAACATTTAAAATGCTTGTTCCTGTGACATAAACGAGGTCATAGCGGATGAATGTGCTATGTGTAATCCATCACATAGCAAAGTTATCACAGCAGTGGCTATAGTATGACTAAGAAGTCTCGCACGCGTTTCACCAAAATAGCCTGCTTGTACGGCACAAAAATACAACTACATCAGATATATGGAGCAAATGCTACTATTTGTAGCATTGTACATACTCTAGTATGCGGCTACTATAAATGATGTGCGCCAGATAACCGCATACAGCTTGTTTTTGTTTTCATTTAGGCTCGCTCGATGGCCACATGGTTTTACTTCGTTGTTTTTAGTTTCCCCAACAACGTTTCGGAGCAGGTTCAGAGGAGTTACTGACAAATACTGTATTTTAGAGCAGCACATAGCAATTCTCTTTTGGTGCAGTTTGGAGCAATGGGAGCAGCACTTCCATCACTGCTTGAGCCTGGTGTCCGATAAGTTGTGGTCATGCGATGAAAGCGTATTGTGGCACGAGCGGAAAGCTGCAGAACGAGCAGGGGATGGGGAAATTAACTCGCAATGCAAGTGTAGTCTGTCTGTCCACCCATCCATCCGTCCATCCATCTAGTGAACACTACAAGTACCGCCATCCAGTGGACATTCTAAGGACTAAAACGAGGGGTCGCTATTACATACAGTATCGAGACTCACGACCCAAGCTTCAAGGTGTTTCCCCCCTAAGAAGAGACATGGTTACAGAATCATGTGTGTGGCAGATATTTCTTCGTTTATATTTTATTGGATAATGCTCTCTCCAACTTCCTGCGTTCCTTCTTGTATATAGGTGCAACCAAGCCCAGACGTGATCGTATTAATTATAACATTACCTGGAGTTTTGCGCGCCAAAGCCACGATTACGAGGTATGCCATATAGTGGAAGGCATCTTACATTTCGGTCACCTGCTGTTCTTTAACGTGCATTGACATCACAAAGCACATGGGCCTCTGGCATTTCACATCCATCAAAAACGTGATCGCCGGGGCTGGGTTCGAACCCGCGGCTTCCAGATCAGCAGCTAAGCACCGTAACAACTGTAGCACCTAGCTTACGTGAGCGAACGATGTGAATATTCGATATATGCATGACTTATTCTGTGCCTGCACCTTTGGAATGACTGTGTCCAGGCTCCAATCATCAAACGTTTCGTCTATGCATGTATCCGCCTATAGGCAATAATACACAGTTTTACAAGCTTGCTGTCTGAAGGAATTGAAATTTTGTAAGCAGAACAAGTGAACATATATAACCAGTTTCCGTACACAGTTAATGCACAATATTTCGATTAAGTGAATTAGGTTTGTTGGCTAGAAGTGAAAGCTAGCAAATAAAAGTAAGGGCAGCTTTTTTTTCGTCCCGAATTACTTTAAAGATTCCGAGCGCTCGCAGCATCACAAAATTATGAAAGAGCTACTGGTGTTTGAATTGGTTAATTGGCTTAATATAATGCCTTACAACTACATAGGGACAATCACGGCGAACTGAAGTGCGCCGGATGGCAGCGTCTGTGGTCTTCATGAGCTTCGTTACTTTTGCTGTTACACCCACGTGAACCTACAAGGGCGTGTAATTATTTACTTCAGCGAATAAACAACGCATGAAGCAATACACACCTAAATAAATTTACCCTCACGTATTCAGTACAACACACGTACCCCAACACGCACTATAAGTGGGCGGGTGTGGAAAAGATACTTTTCAGGAAACCTATAGGATTATGTAGCCGCCTGACAATGGGGCATACAGCGTTAGACTTGTGCGTAACACCGTCGCTACGTCGCAGAATCCACAATAGGCCAAATCAGGATAAGAACACATAAAGCATAAAAGAGATGCCGTTACGAATTACGAACCAGTTACGTAGATATACAATCGTATTACAATAAATTGCTGTTATCTTTAACACCAGGCGAATCGTATGCCTAAGCTACGGAATACAAATACGTTCGCTTTGACTTTCAGAATACGACCGACTACCGTACGGGATGGATTGCTTCCCAGTTCTTCATGCGGACGAACACTGCATTATTCTCGCAAGGCTACTGCCAGAAGGAAGTAAGCAAAAAAAAAAGTGGTGATTTTGCCCATGCATGCAGTTTATCCATTTATGTACTTGCTTTTCTGGCTCAAAGTTCCAATGGTGCATCAACACCATGGGCATCAACAAAATAACCCAAGTTTGTACATCATTAAGTTTGTACATTTTTATTTTGCCGGACACTGTAATATATATTTGTGCTTTGCAGCATTCATGCGAATGTAACAGTACGAGCGTACAGTTGGCTGAAAACTGCCCGCTGTAGTTTGATCGATCAACCATGAAACAGTCTGCTTTAGTACATCGATTCTGAATGAAATAAGGCATATTTACTAACTCCTTTTACAGTGCTAGGAGTAACGAATTTTCGTGGGAGCAGTCAGAGGGAACTAAATACCCCATAAGTTAGCAATCTGATTAGGCAGAAAACATGCAAAATAACAAAAAATACAGCAATGCCTAGCAATTTTCGCACTACACAGGTGTCATATGGCTGTAAGTTTGAAGGACGTCTATTTCGGCGCATTTTGATGCTTTATCGGCAGTGTTTGACTGTGCTATATTCTGAGGGAAATGAAGACTAAAACTGGCACGTTTCGGAAAGTTTTACAGCGCGGAAAAACTGAATAGTTATTTGAAGTTTAGGTGTATACGTGTCGAAATTCTGGTATGATGGTGAGCAACGCCGCAAGATGCAGAACTTCTTGTTATTCTTGAGGGTATGGGGTTCTTTAATAGTGCACACCTAATCTAGCTATATATACATATATAAGTGGTTGGGTTCTGTAGAAAAAGGAGTAATAAACGCGTGCAGGCTAGCACTGCAAGAGAAGAAGAACAAGTTGGAAACAAGAAACGGTGTTCGGTTTGGTTTCTTCGCCGATCGATAGTTTCCCTTTACATCTGTGCTGCGGGTGACGAGGACTATAACGGATCGTTCCTGATTGGCGTAGACCAGACTCATCGACTTGAACACCGGATCTGATGAATCGCCTTAAGATCGCCTCAAGGTTACTACTGTGGAAGGAACTAAAAGCGCTCGGCACGGCGAGCCCAGAATACGAAGCTCCAGCAGGAAGCAAGGTCCATGCTAACAAACCCAACCACTGACAAGGCCAAGCACACAGGTATCTACGACCATTTGTCAGCTTGCAATACCGAGCTCTCGAAGATTAATGATGCTCTCGAGGAGCACCTAGCGGACGAGGAGCTCGAAGCAGAGTATGTCGCGGCAGCAGAATATAACGACCAAGTTGTCAGCGTGCTCGCCGAGATTCGCTGCAAAATAGACGGTTTTGGATGCGTGAACAGTACAGCGGTGACTGCTCCTACGACCGCAGCAACAGTTCTTGACACTATGACCATAATTGGCCCAAAGCTGCCGAACTTTGACTTGCAAACATTTAGAGGTGATATTCCCGAGTGGTCAGCTTTCTGGGAGCAGTTTGAACAGACTGTTCATCTTAACAACGCATTATCAACGATGACGAAGTTTTTCTACCTGTGGCATTATCTTGCGGGTGAAGCGGCAGCTGAAATCTTTGGATTCCCGACTTCTGAATCGTGTTTCGTCGACGCCATAAAGCTACTGAAAGGACTGTTCAGCGATCGTAACAAAATTGTGCAACACCACCTGTCAGCGCTTCGCAATCTTCGGCATGTCAAGGCAGGCTCTGTAACCTCCATTTATTAACCCACTCGTTACGTAATACCCCCTCACCGTGGTCTTTAAGGTAATAAAGTGAAGAGAAGTGAAGAGAAGGAAACAACGTCTGAGGCCTCAGGCAGCTTTATCAATTTGTGCAGCTCAACTTACGATGTCTCACTGCACTAAACGCACCAACGATAACTTTCTCGGCAATGTTGATTGACATTGTACGAGAGGCTTCGTCATACGAAATTGTTCTAGCATATATCCGAGCAAAGCGCAGCGAGACTTGAAGACAACATGAGTCTTCTACAAACGCGTCAGATCCAGCATTGGCAGCTGTAAACTCGGATTTCGAACTAAAAGCGCTGCTCCTGTTTCAACGTACCGAGTTGGAAAGCCGCGAGCAGTGTCAGCATTTTTCAGAACGACGTGTTATTAACCACGCTCTCGGTCACCGGAGAGGACGAAACGGCAACACAAGCACCGCTTCGGTACTACACAGTGCCTCGTACAAGAGGAACGAGTGCTTTTTCTGCAAATCTACGGAACATGGCACACGCGCCTGTGACGCCAACTTCTCCATCGTTTCTAAGAAAAAGAAGCTGACTGAAACCAACCGTTGCTACAGATGCATGTCACGAGGTCACGCACGATCTTGCAAAGTGAAACTTACGTCCTCATCTTGTCATAGAAGGCACGCATCGAGTATGTGTGACCCTAACTACGTAAGAAAATTGGCTACATTGGAAACGTCGTCACCAGCAGAAGCTTTAGACTGCACATCAGGGGCGTCGCACTCAGTAATGCTATGTGGTAAGAATTCCTCAAGCGGTTGCGCAAAGACGGACACAGGAGTGTACTTGCAGATCTTTCACGTCTTTGTCGTCAACGGTAGCAGATCGAGATACGTTAGAGGGATTCTCGACGGAGGAAGCCAGTGATCTTACATCACAGAAGATCTAGCTGGAAAAATGCAACTTAAGATGTTGTGAGAAACTCCAGTTTCATTTACCACCTTTGGCAGCGTTTCCTCAAGTTCTGCAGAAAGACGAACAGTTGTTGAAGTCCCCCTGCGGAGCCAACCCCATTTTCAAATCCACATCATTTGAGCCATTGTCGTACCGGTTATTTGTGATGACATTCTTTCGCCGACAAGAGATGGCTACATCATACAGAACTTGCGTCGCGAAGGGAAGGTTATTACAGATGAAAGGAACTTTCTTGAGGCGGATACTGAGACTGGCATCAGCTTGTTGGTTGGAGCTGACTGTCGTGGAAGGTTACTATAGGATCAGTCATAAGAAGTACAGAATTCCAGGATTGGTCACAATAAACGCAGTGTTTGTATGGGCACTGCAAGGGCCCAGTCGTCAAAGTGACTCACTTGTCTGCGGCACTAATACCACGCTCTGTGTTCTGGAGTAGAAGCGATCAGCGTCCACACCACAGTCTCGCATATTACGCAATCATTCCGGCAGATAGAAGCAGCAGCCATCGTAGATGCTGGTGAACCACACTTAAATGAGTGGATTTCGAGCTTCCAAGGAACAAATGACGAGCAAAATCAGAGACACGTAATCACTTGGAAAAAATATCAGAAACAGCTACTCAGAAAATGACTGTCATACCATGCTGGCATGTCCACAAAACTTGGCAAAAGACTACGGCTGAAAGGTTTATTGGAGTGATACGGCCCAGTCGTCCTGCATTGCATGGGGGAAGGTCAAGCAGAGATGCTACCCGAGAACGCTAAGGTTTATCAAGCCAACTGTTATGCAGCACATTGAGAAGTTTTAAGAGAAGACTGTTAGACTTCTGAGCTCCAAGTCGTGTTTCACGCTTCGTCACCCACTCAAGGCATACCAGCCCTCTACTACTGCTCGAATGAAAAGGGGAACCACAAACCAGAGAGGAGCATTAAGGCGAACTCTACATTCACACCATCAACGCAACTATGACATTCAAAGTTTATTTCATGTGGAGCCCATTGGTCGGGTGGTTAGTGGGGCATAGTTGCCAGAAAAGTTAAGTCTTCGTTACTCAAGGCACTTGGAAAGAGCAAGCACAGCTGGTAAGAAACGGAGAAGGTGCAAGTGGAAGCAAAGACGAATGTGAAATCAAGCTCACTTACGCGCATACGGACATCAAAGAGCCCTCTCCAATGTTTCTGGTGCAATTTCCTGTTGGACGTTCATCCCAGCTTTTTCCGAGTCGAAACAACTACGACTACGAAGCACGAAGCCCTCAGGCCACACGACGTGACGGCAAGAACATAAGATACCATCAGGTGCAGGGATAACAGACTGATCCAATCTAGAGAAGAGCACCAATCAAAACTACGGACGGTTCACCTTGACCAAGCACTCTGCAACAGCATTCTCCAAGTATATGGTGTGGTGATTTTCGACTAACTTAATTCACACATGCAGGAGTGTCTGGCCGTTAAGACGAATCATACGCGTCGATCCTGGACCTTTCAAAGCGAAATCCCAAAATGTTAAGCTTTTGGTATGACCAGTGCAGAAGTGTTTCGCGCAAGATGTATTTAAGCTCCAGTTGTGCAGTTCTACTGGGGGGCGGGAGTATATAGAAAAAGAAGGAATAAACGCGTGCAGGCTAGCACTACAAGAGAAGAAGTTGGAAACAAGAAACTGTGTTCGGTCTGGTTTTTTCGCCGATCGATAGTTTTTATTTACAGGTCCTTTCGCCACCATTGAAATATGTTGACGCTGACCGGGAATCAAGCTCACGCTCACCAGATTAGAACCAAAAGAAGAGAAGAAACTTTGAAGACAGTGATGCAACCCTAATGTACCATACCGGTGCGCTTGTTTAGCAGAATTTCGCGCGAAAAACTGTGAAATTTATGTGCCACGCCTATTTGTAGCATTGTACATACTCTAGTATGCGGCTACTATAAATGATGTGCGCCAGATAACCGCATACAGCTTGTTTTTGTTTTCATTTAGGCTCGCTCGATGGCCACATGGTTTTACTTCGTTGTTTTTAGTTTCCCCAACAACGTTTCGGAGCAGGTTCAGAGGAGTTACTGACAAATACTGTATTTTAGAGCAGCACATAGCAATTCTCTTTTGGTGCAGTTTGGAGCAATGGGAGCAGCACTTCCATCACTGCTTGAACCTAGTGTCCGATAAGTTGTGGTCATGCGATGAAAGCGTATTGTGGCACGAGCGGAAAGTTGCAGAACGAGCAGGGGATGGGGAAATTAAGTTCACAATCCAAGTATAGTCTGTCTGTCCACCCATCCATCCGTCCATCCATCTAGTGAACACTACAAGTACCGCCATCTAGTGGACATTCCAAGGACTAAAACGAGGGGTCGCTATTACATACAGTATCGAGACTCACGACCCAAGCTTCAAGGTGTTTCCCCCCTAGGAAAATTCTTCATTTATATTTTATTAGATAATGCTCTCTCCAACTTCCTGCGTTCCTTCGTGTATATAGGTGCGTTCCTTCGTGTATATAGGTGTATATAGGCCGCCTCAAGGGCACAAAACACGTTTTTTAGAGTTTATAGACACACTCCTATCTTCCCCATTACTTCACAACACTTCTTATGTTATCATGGGGGACATTAATATTAATCTTGCTGCAAACGATACGCCCGCCGTACATTTTGAGACACTGCTTTCTGCGTTTGGTTGTGCAAATCATGTATGTTCCCCTACCAGAGTGACCAGGGACAGTGCAACATTACTCGATATATGCGTTACAAATTCGAACCCAGCGGAGACCATAAGCGGTATCGTGTCAAGTGATCTTAGCGATCATTTGCCAGTTTTTTGTTTCATACCCTTGTCATTGAAACACCAAAAGCAACAGAAGGAAACCTTCGTCCGACGCAACATAAATAGTGAAAGTAAGAACTTATTCTTTCAGCTCGTCAAAGCAGTAGATTGGAATGATATATATAAGATAAAAGATGCTGATGAGGCCTATAATGGTTTTTTGAATGCATTACGTCACTGTTACAACACGGCATTTCCTAGGAAAGAAGTCTCTTTTCGAAAGAGAAAAACTTGCCGGAAACCTTGGATAGACTGCTCGCTTTATAAACGTATTCAAATAAAAATGGCCTTTTTAAAAATTTTTAAGCCTACGAGAACCCGAAGCATTTGCAGAGTACAAAAAATACCGCAATGCACTTACATCAAACTTAAAAAAGGCTAAACGAGAATATTATCAGAAAAAATTTCAGAACATATGTGATAACCCAAGAAGGGTCTGGGAAACAGTGGATGCCCTTACTGGGAGAAAGAAAGCAAGATATGACATCACAGAAATGCAAGAGGGAAACGTGGTGCTGCGTGGCGAGAACCTAGCCAATGCTATAAATCGTCATTTCGTCAATGCGGGCGCGTACAGTGGCTGTTCTGAAAGCGAAGATGACTCGTGTTTCGAAGAAACTACAGCTATGCAGAATTCAATCTTTATGCTTCCTACTGACAGTGCTGAGATAGCTAACCTAATAAAAAAAACTTAAGAGCAATGTGACGCCAGGTATAGACGAAATCACCGCAGCTGAACTAAAGTTGATATGTCCGCTAATATCCGAGGCGCTTGCTTACATAGTAAATCTTGTACTGAAAACAGGCGTGTTTCCGGCACAGTTAAAAGTTGCAAGGGTAACCCCAATTTACAAAGGAGGTGGCATTAATAATATGTCAAATTATAGACCCGTTTCAGTACTTTCGACATTATCAAAGGTTTTTGAAGGCGTTATTCACGACAGGTTGTTATCCTTTTTCAATAAGTATGGCATCATCACAACATGTCAGTATGGTTTTCAGAAAAATAAGTCTACTGAACAAGCGTTAACGATTATTAAAGATCAAATAATTACAAATATGGAAAATAAGAAATTTACGCTTGGTTTATTTTTGGACATAAAAAAAGCCTTTGATTCAATACATTATGATATATTGTTACGGAAACTATCACGGTACGGCATACGTGGGGTCACCCTTAAGCTATTACAAAACTATTTGCATAACCGGTACCAACTAGTACAAATGAAGACAGCTACATCAAGTCGGCTTCAGTTGACCCAAGGAGTTCCGCAGGGTTCTATACTGGGTCCTTTGCTCTTTTGCTTTATGTTAATGATATTGTATGTATACCCGCCTCACCACAGCTTATTATGTATGCAGACGACACAAATGTATTTTTCACATCAGATCACTTAGAAATACTAGAAAAAAATGTAAATGAATATATGACGTCACTCTCAAACTGGCTTAAACAAAACAAGCTACAGTTAAATGCCAAGAAGACGACATATATTATATTTCGCCCAATAAATAAACATGTTAAATATGACATAAAGATAAGCTTTGACGGGAACATCATAAAACGAGAAAAACAT
>NW_023613648.1:0-49082 GCF_013339725.1 Rhipicephalus microplus
CTAGAGCGTTCCAAAAACAAAAACTGTTCCTCTGCCCACGCACCTTCTTTTCTTCGCAGCTCCAACCCACACTGGCTCGTGCCTGTGAACAAGAGGCATGAGTTGTGCGGCCCCGAGCAAGAGTGCGCACAAGACTGTGGACGCTGATTTTTCATAATGTCGGATATTGTAAACAGTCTCTGTGGCAATATATAAACGCGTTCACGGTCCTACATGGAAGGGAAGTTAATGTTCTTGTTGGTCCACTCACGTTCTACTCTTGGAGCGTGAACGTTGCGCTTGACCTTGAGCTCTCTGCTAGTCAGGAGGCGATGTGCCTTGTGCTTGCGGAGTTCGTACCGAGGCGGGGCCCGGCCTGGAAGATAACCGCCAGGGGCATCCCAGTACGGTGGGAAACGCCTGGGCTTGCCTGTACACCACTGAGAACAGTGTACCGCCGACTGCCGCGAACAGACCTGGGACAGCGTCACTCCGAGGCCAGAACAGCAGCTGGCCGTGACGAACGTTGCTTCAGACCAACCCGGAGGTGAGGTGGGGCGATGCCCAGTCCAGGACGCACCCGAGGACTTCAACGCCAAGACGCGGCCGGACACGGAGGGTCAGAACGAGCAGCCGGGGCGTGGCCCGAACTTGTCCTTGTGCTCTGCTCTCCGGGGTTAGCTGAGCTGTTCCCGTGGCTCGGGAGCTTTTCACGAGGTACGCGCACGAGCACGCACATAGGCGAGCTCATAGTTTCATCGCTATTACCATCATGATGATTCCCGCGCACCTGAAATACTAAATCAGCCCCGCACACCGATTTCTACGTCAAAGCATGACGCACACACTCCAGGGCAGCGGTTTTTTTTACCACAACCTGCGAACTCTGTAATCTCACCGACCACCCAACTTTCTGTCTTCCCTTCGTGCGGTTGCCTTCTCTGAGAATCCAGTCAGTTACCCTTAGGACTAGTGATTATCCTGCCTACAAGCTACGTACTTCGAAAATCAAATGAATCCAGTTTTGCCAATCACACCAGTTTTGATGATGTGCCCAGATTCCTTTAGGTTAAAAACACATTAGGGTATTGCTCTAATAAAAATTATAGATAAAATTTTGCTGTAAATGGCCATTTCTGTTGAAAACTAGAACACGCATAATGTGTTGTAAAATGTGCATAATGTAATTAGTGAGAAAGTTGATCAGCAAAATTTTAAGTGCAAAATGTACAACCGACAAGAGGTTACAGAAGATAGGACACAGAGCGCTGATCAGCAATTGACGTCTTTGGAAAGGCTTCGCTTTTATACAGTAGCACACTGTTGCACCAGCCATGCACGTAACTAGTACATTATTGTGGAACCAAATGGTGCTACAAGTTTTCACCAGCAAGAGTGACAGAGGGGATACTTACACGATCATCTTTTAAAGAAAAAATATTTCCTGCCTCAGTGATTTTCACTGAACCGGGTTTCAGATAATCGTATTTTTATTTGTATTTGGCTCTTTTACTTGCCTACTGTCCTCACTTTCATGGGCACGTGGCATACCTGCATCTAGCGTTTCTTCTTTAACTTCTTGAACAGTTTCGTAACAGCTAAGTGCTATAGTGTTTCAATGAAGGCTTCCCAGGTGCCGTCTAAACTCCTCCGTGATGTTGTAAATATGCGTGACCCCACCCCGAAAATGCACTGCCAATCGAGGCAGTGGTATATCATTCATTGTGCGCCGGCACAATGTTGCCATCGCCACCAAGTTGAATTCCAGCATTGTCATTAATCGCTTTGTATAGTGTGGTGTATTGTAGCCTGATGTTGGAGTCTGGGTTAGCGACATTCAACCGCTCTCCCCTGTTGTTGGGAACCCGGGTCTGTATATAGGTCGTGTTGTCTGGCCGGTCTGCACATCATTGAACCCATTGTCTAACTTTGTAGAGAGAACAGGCGTCCGTGCGACGTGACAAAAATTTATTTAAATAAGCGATATAATGACAGAAAGAAATTTGTACAAAAGTCTTGCCCCGAGTCTGCAAACAAATGCCATTGTAACAATGTCTAATTGCCGCAATGCTTTGCCTGTCACACAAATATTCGATTTGCGTTCTATTCGATTCAATACCAGAATCGAAAAGCGCGTATATATTTCCAATAAAAAGCACCAATGAAGAACTTCAAAGAAGCATCAAGTTGGAACAAAGAGGGGTAGCGTTTCTTGTTTGAATCATTTAATTACCAAGATGCATGCATCCTGAGGTTTTAGGCCATATTCGGCCAGAGATAGCACCATCGCCAAGGTATATAGTGTGGATGGGCGGGCCAGTGCGCGTAAATAAATGGTACAGCAGGGCTTTTTGTAAGCGCTGTGAGCCAATTTTCGGTGAATAAAATGTGTTAGCCTCAGTCTAATCTTATTATGTATGTAGTTCATTGCCGGGTGGATACAGGAAGCTTGCAGAACATTACCATTACTTCTGAGAAGAGCACGATCAGCCATTAAAAAGAATTGCTCGCACTGCACAACTGTTGGCATTTTTGCAGTATACATTGTTTTTCTTCTATTTTTATTTGTAAGGGTTGAGCTTGTGTCCCATCCACTACGCACCGTTGTAGTGCGACTAAAATATTAATTACTTCATGGAGGGGGGGGGGGCCTGCAGTCCTTTGATACCACGAAAAAAATCACATATTCTTGGGCGATGGGCTAAAATGACTGGCAATACGCAGCATTTTCCTTATTCAGTTCTCTATGAAATGAATGTAGGACAGTTGATAAGTTTATTAAGAAAAGGTACGTGGCCGTCAGCGCTTTAGCACGATTATTCTTACTCCAACAAGAGTATAAAAAATGTACCGGTTCAGCAGACATCTTTCTTCGATTGATTACCTGCATTGCAATGATGCAAGAAAGGTTCAGTTATTTGATAGGATAAAAGTAAATTATTTTCAAGTGAAGAATGTCCGCTCCGTGTCGTCTGTAACAACGCACGAAAACATGCAAAGTAATTGAAGAAAGACGGTGATTTGTGTGAAATTATATTACACGCCATCTAGATTAATTTCGATTAGCTGGATTTTTTAAAGCGAACCCAACTCTAAGTCCATGGGTGTGTCTGTATAAAAAATAATCACCTCCATGTCATTAAGTACTGAAGTGTCAGTTTACTTGACAGAAATATTTCGCTGTAGTGAAACCAGTACCGTACAATAGAAGGATAATTGAGCCCAATTAATGCTCGTCGCAAACCATTAAGCAGCAGCACTGCCAGACGCCTAACAAGCAAAATCTCATTTATCACTGCGTCGCTTAAACACTGCATTCACACAATCTAATAATGTTTGGGATGAAGCCAAGGCCACTTTACGATGTGCTTCAGCTACAAAGTGGCATCTGCATCGAAATGATCCTGGCAAATGATTGGTACGACGACGATACACAGCACTCTCGGCCAGTGCACAAACTGGTCTTATTGCATTGCATATACAGCCGAGCAAGGCCAAATGCTTGTGTAGATCGTGCTCGGCTAATGTACTACAGGCAGTTCAACTTGCGTGAACAGAGCGGGACAAACCGCACTGTGAGGACGAGCATGACGTACGCGCTAGGGAGCAATCCGCACTAGCTGCTCTTCAGTGGTTGGTCACCATGCGGTGACTGTGCTCGATCTCGGGCCGAATAGATGCCATGTTGAGTCATGATGAAACAAGTGCAAAAAATACACACACTCAGAGAGGACACAGACAAGCGCTTACTAGCAACTGAAAATTTTATTTCGAAACGAACACTAATAAATACATCACACGCATGTACGTCATTCCCGACTTCCCCTGTAATCATCAACAACGTGATATAACAAAATATGCACTCCCATAATCTATGGCACACAACCGGAACAAACACGTGTCAAGAACTAAGAAAAGAAACAGAAAAAAACGGGAAAAAAGCACATAAAACAGAAAAAGCAAAAAAAAAAGGTCTCTGATGCCTTCAGTATTGATGTCGTCGATCTGTACCATTCCGTTCCGCATGGTCCGTTACTACAAAGCGTACAAGAGTGCATCACGGAAAAAAAATGATGAAGTGGCTTTTTGTAACGCCTGTGGTGTGTCTGTAGAAGGTTTTATGGAGATTTTGGCCTTGTATCCGAGTTCTATGCTAGTGGGGTGGAATGAAGAATTGTACGTCCAGAAGAATGGGATTTGTATTGGGTCTAGTGTCGCCCCGTTTTATACAATGTTTTTTTAAGCAAACTTGACACAGCAGTAGGTAAGGAGCTAGATGGTATGGATCTGAAGCTGTTCAGATTTGTAGATGACTACCTTGTTTTGGGGAAAAAACGATCCGGGTATGAGCACGTTAGTGACTTTTGAAAGCTTTTAGGAAAAACGGGTGCGGCTTACAGGTTACCTTTGAGGTGCCAAAGGAACGACGCATTCAGTTTCTGGACCTAAAAATTAATTTGTCTCCTTTTCACACGTGTTGAATGTATCACCCTAGATCGGAAAAACCATTGCTGAGCTATCATTCGGCACATTCGAAGATAGTAAAGAAGGGATCGCAACTTCTTGCATAAAAGCTGTCCTCATGAAATCGTGCGTACACTCAATGAATGAGAGTGTTTCCGCGCAGATTAAGCGCTTGAGGGGAGCTGGTCACCAAGATGATTGTATCCTTTCGGCCTGTGAGAAGAATAGTCGGGAAGTGAAAAATGCAATGATTGGCACACGCAAAGAGAGGAGACAAGTTGAGGGTGAAAGAGAGCGGACAGTGGTCATCCCGTATCTGCACAATATTTCACATAGGTTGAAAAAAGTTGCATTAAGGTATGGCGTACAGGTTGTTTTTTCAGCTGAAAACAAATTATTAAAGATTTGTCCAGCAGTAGAAAGGCTAGTCAACAAGAAAGGAACCGGAGAATCGAACACATGCAGCATAAAGCATGGCAGGAGGTACGTTGAGTGCAAAAAAAGATGTTGTATACAGAACTCCTTTCACATGTGGAAAGGAATACGTTGGTCAGACAGGTCGGTGCATAAATGTGCGCCTTCGTGAACATGAGAGTTCAGTAAAGGGGGCCCCTTACTCACACTTAGCGATGCACTGCAAGGAGTGCACCTGTCAACCGAAATTTTCCGCCACATGAATAATTGACAGGCACAACAAGCGGACGACGAAAGAAATAATGGAAGCGTATAGAATAAGGAAAGGAGGGGACAGTTGCGTCATTCAAGCGTCAGTTCTACTAACGATGCGTAATTTGCTTTTTTGGCCGTCACATAACCCAGTGATTTTGTTTTGTTTTTGTTTTTTTTGCTTTTTCTGTTTTACGTTTTTTTTTTTTTCTTTTTTTTTTCTGTTTTCTTTTCTTAGTTCTTGACACGTGTTTGTTTCCGGTTGTGTGCCATAGATTATGGGAGTGCATATTTTGTTATATCACGTTGATGATGACAGGGGAAGTCGGAATGACGTACATGCGTGTGATGATTTGTTAGTGTTCGTTTCGAAATAAAATTTTCAGTTGCTAGTAACCTCTTGTCTGTGTCCTCTCTGAGTGTATTTTTTGCGCTTGTTTCATCATAAACCTTTACCAACTCGCCCAACTGGCAGTCATCCTAAATGTTGAGTCACAGCTGGTCTTCAGGCGCATGCTCGCATGCCTCCAGACCTGCCGTGGTTGAGTACAGAACGGAGGCCTTTTCGCTTAAAACTCCGGTGTCATTAGTTTTAAGAGACAGCATTCATGATGATTCTTCAGCATGCATATGACATTAATGATGATGCTGACTCATGAATAGTGTCTGATATTAATAAACCACATTTATTTTTGATGCTTTCGAGAAAGTTTCATCTTTAAAACATAGTCACTTCTATATTTAACCTGCAGTTACAACATATTTCTAACAGGCTCTAGCTACTGCTGTAGGCGAGCTTGCTTCAGTTTACAAAACAGTTTTCTGTTACTTAAAAGTAATGATAATGCTCTTTTAACATTCCTGCCAAACATATCGGCCGTTTTGGCAATCATCTCAAATGCATTCGAAAAAACAAATTGTGGGACCCTTTGCTTTTAAGAGTTCAACGTGATAGTAGCTATATTCTGTACCTAGTGCGTCCGAGTGAAAATGGCTTGCATCAATGAAGCCTTCACATATGGCCGCATTCTGGGTAATGGGTAGCATGCTTTAAACCACAAGAAATTGTGCGTGTGAAATCTTTTTGAACTTGCTATACACCCACTGCGTGGCCTTAAAGGGGCCCTGCAACACGTTTTGAGCATGGTCAGAAAACGCTGCCGATCGACAGTAGAGGCTCCCGACAACACGCGAGCCAAATAATAGGGCAGCACGCGACCTGGAATTCACAATAAATTATGAAAGTCAGCTAAAGATTGCTTTCTCTTCTCTCGACAAATCACGTTATATGCCCAAAAATCACACGTCAGCGACCCATCTATCAGCCATTGGCTGATTGAACAAGGCGTGCTCGCTCATTACAGACATCGCCGCGGGAGGTCGCTACTTGTCCATGCGTGCGCGCTTGATCACACTGAAAAAGTCTCGCATTCGAAGAAAAAAAAAGACAAAAAGTGCTCAAGATGGCGAAGCGCGCATGACATTTTTCTGTGGCCCTGCCATCTCTCTCTGCTTAGCTTCCAGTGCTTTCAACAGGACGAGAGGAGAGAGAATGCAATTGCAGCATGCGACAAACCTTTGTAACTCCTCTCGCACAGGACGGATTCTTAAAATTTTTGCGGCATTGAATTCGTGAGGCAATAAGCTCTTCCAGTGAATTCATTCCATGGTTACTTGAAGAAGTGTTTCAGGGCCCCTTAAGGGCAAAGGCGCAGTAACGTGTGCACCTTTTGTAAATGGGTGGCCCACTTTAAACCTGAATTAATAATAACATGTTCTGATGCCGATCGCAATGTACACTTGTACCATGCATTATAACTGTGATATTGCATGTCGCATTGTAAAGCATGTATACAAGGCGCTTGTGTTTGTAAAGCATGCAAGTTATTTTCACTGCCTTTCCAAGCATGCGCATTGCTCTGTGGTAGAACACTTGCTTGCCACGCTAACGATCTAAGTTTAAACCACACTTGGACCCAGAATTTTTTATTATTAGTTTTATTTGCATCTTTCTTCATTTTTTTTGTCATGCACAAGATGATTTTTGTCTCACAATCAACGACGCCAAGATCGGAATTCTGCTAAATAAGTTTTTAATGCTATCACGAAAAAAATGTGCTGATTTACTGCACTGAAAACAGTAAACTTCTACAACATTTCAGAAAGACCTTTTTTTTTCTTGGTCGCACTGAAGCCTTCCGAATTTCTCAGAATGTCATGTGCTGCCCTGCCGCTGTGGTCTAGTGGCTAAGGTACTGGCTGCTGTCCCGCAGATCGCGGGATCGAATCCCGGCTGCGGCGGCTGCATTTCCGATGGAGGCGGAAATGTTGTAGGCCCGTGTGCTTAGATTTGGGTGCACGTTAAAGAACCCCAGGTGGTCGAAATTTCAGGAGCCTTCCACTACGGCGTCTCTCATAATCATATGGTCGTTTTGGGACGTTAAACCCTACACATCAATCAAATCATCTATCATATCAGAATGTCATATGGGTGTTGTATGTAAGAAAACTCATTCTAGGAGTTTCATTTCTTTTTTTAATTCCAAATTAAGCTGAAATATCAGGCGAAGGTGTCTGTACAAGGTGTTTAAAGTTAGTGGTATTGCAAATTTTCTGCCCTATGCGCCTCCAAGAATTGTGCAGAAATGTCTGTGTTTGCATTTTTTCTATTCTATTATCACATATGTATGAATATTTGATTAATGTATACTTACTCTACCGAAGACATACTTTGCGATAGAAATATTTTAAGCCTCTACAATTTTACAAGAAAAAAATCATGACTTTACACCACACGATGCTCCAATTTAAAAGAAGCTTTATATCTCAATCGGAAGAAATTTAATCACTCCTCGTATATTGCAAGCTTTATCATGCCAGTTTTTGTTCTAAGGAAGAAAATATTTTTGAAACTTACAATGGACGGCAATAGGCGACTTCATGAGAAAGGCGCGCCGCTTAACCAAGATAGTCATCAGTGGGGAACTTTAACAATTATTTTCCTCTTTAAAACAACAATGGCAATAATAAAACTTGTCGTATAAAAGGAATTGTTTATTTGATTTACATCGATGCATAAAGATGAAGGTGATTTTAATTGGAGCACCACTTTTTTTAAATTGCACCTCGATGTAAAACAAGATGACAATTTTGATTTGAAATTTTTAAGTTTTGTTTCTTAAATTTTAAAAATGACCCTGGCCTAAAAATATTTGAATGCAAAATATACTTTCAGTAGTGTGAGTATACATCAAGCAGATATTATCTGGCGGAATTTCGCAACAGGAAGAATGCAAACATAGACCATTTTGGAAAAAATTTTGGAGACGTATATGACAAAAGAATTGAAATATTATTACTGAGCTTACAACACCTTACACAACCACCTTTGTTTAATATGTGGGGTGACTACTGTGCATAAACCTGCACAGCCTCCGTCCCGTCACTGGATAGCCCAGCGTGACATGGTTACTTGATGCAACATGCTTCCAATAAGGGACAGCGCCACCGCAGTTTCTTCAGAGGCATCGTTACGTTTTATGTAGGAATCCGTCCTTCGCCAAACCAGCATCCCAGATTTGGTGACTTGAAAACCAAAAAACCGTACCGCTATAGCCGAGCGAGAAGCCCCCACTGCTCTGCGCCAGCCAGTGCAACAGCTTCTATAGGAACTGCAATCCCAGCAACCGCAGCGTTTTCACAACGCCTCCAACTGAGGCGGCACCTCCCGTTCCACTGAAGATGTCAGAGTTCCCACAGAAGGCATCTCGCACTCTGCCGCCTGGCATGTTGCTGTTGAACTTCTGCTGTTTTGGGTGGAGTTGCCCGAGGCCTGGTTCACCCAAGTTTAGGCCTAGTTCTCCTTGTCGGGCATCACACATGACTGGACCCACTACGATTACGTCGTCACCAACCTGGTCGCCGGCTGTGCCAATGAGGTCAAGGAAAGTCTTGTCAACCCACCTGCGACCAACCTTTACGAGCACCTAAGACTGAACTCGTATGTCACCTGTCACCCTAGAATGAACAGAACGTGCGACAACTTCTGACCGCAGAGCTTGCTGAGCGCAAACCGTCGCAGCTCCTTCGTACATGTACGCTCTTTCGTGCAACATGTCCCGCGATTCTGTCTTGCGAGCACTCTGGTATCAATGAATTCCCCACATGTCCTGGCAATCATGCAGGCTCAGCTTAGGCTACCTCTCGATGAACTTGCCGAGATCGCTGATCGCATCATCTAAGTCTTTCTGCCGCAGTCATCACCTACCATCCAGGCTGTCGTCGTTCCGCTGAACACCACGGAGCTTGTGTGCCATATCGACAATATCGATCTACAGCTCAGCTGCATTCAGCAGCATGTCGTGAGCGACTGCCAACGCGTCAGCGATACCAATCTCAAAGCAGTGACCATAACGCCACCTCTTCACTGCAGCTTTCTGAGCATGGCCGATGCTACTACCATTGGCACGTTGGTGACAGAGCCCGGCAATGTCGACCACTTTGCTGCATGTGATCACATTCACGGCTGCCACGTCTTCTGTGTGCTAGACCTGGTGAAGGCTTACACACAGTTACCCGCCAATCCAGACAACGTTCTGAAAACTGCAATAATCACCTCGTCTTGTTCGAGTTTCCTTTCATGAGCTTTGGCCTAAGGAACGCTGGGCAAACTTTTCAACACTTGATCGACGAAGTCGTTTGTGGCCTCGACTTCTGCTTCGTCTATCTTGGTGAAGTAGTGGTCTTTTCACGTGACGCCAAAACACCACAGGCACCTTCGTCTGTTGTTCCAACACCTTGACGACCACTGCCTGTTCGTCAACATCCAGAAGAGCATGCTGAGTGCTTCCGTCATTCATTTCCTCGGCCACAGTTTCATCAGGGGGAACTCGACCCTTGTCTGAACTCGTCTATGATTTGCAGAAGTACCCTCAACCCACTACCGCTAAAGACCTTTGCTGTTTCCTTGGCATGCTGAACTTCTATAGACGTGTCTTACCCAACGCTGCTGATTACCAGGCATCCCTTCAGGATGTTTTGGCTGGTCTACGAAGAAACCAACCCGTCATGTGGATACCAACTTAGGTGCAAATTTTCGAAAAGCACAAGGCTGCTTTCTGCATCACCACGCTGCTCTCCTATCTCTTGCCTGACGCTTCCTCGGAACTCTTCACGTGCGCCTCAGGTTTTGCAGTCGGCATTGCCCTGATGTAATGCGTGGACAACACCTGGCACGCCTTGGCATTCTTCTCTAGGAAACTCTCAACTCGGAAAGTGACCCCTTCGATGACCAGTTCCACCGACGAAACCACGACCCCTGCTCCTACGAGTTCACCAGCTTACTACAGAGAACTTCTGGTGATATACGAAGCAGTGCAACACCATCGCCTCATTCTCAAAGTACAGCGCTGCACCATCTATAGACCACGAACCTCTAACTTACGCCTTCTCTCAATGCTGCAATAAACCCCTTCGTGTTGAGCAGAAGCAACTCTCATTCATCGCACAGTTTACTATCGACATCTAACATGTCAGTGGGAAAGACAACGTGGTCACCGACGCGCTTTTACGTGTAGCCATCATCAGCTCGGTGCAGATAACGGGACGTCTTCGCCGAGGCTCAGACCATAGACGCCAAACTGCAGGAACTTTTCAAGGGCACGTCCTCTCTGTGGCTACGAGAAGTCCCTATTCCAGGGTTGACAATAACAATCTGTTGCGACATCTCAACAGGACGAAGCAGGTCTTACGTAACCCTGTCTCATCGCCGTGGTCTTTTCAACCAGCTCGACAACCTCAGCCACCCCGGCATACGCGCCTCGACATGCCTCGTGCCTGACCACTATCTGGCCTTCCATGCAGTGCAACGTCCAAGCTGGGCGCACTCTGCATTCACTGCCAACGCGCTCAAGTCACCAGGCACGTCCACGTCACCACTTAGAATATTTTCTCAGCCCTCGGTCAGTTCGAGCACGTCTACCTCAACATCATATGTTACACGACATCGGCAACGAAATGGCATCATAGACGACGAAGACGACGAAGCGGCCGTGCTTGTGTGTTGCCGCTGTTCTTCCATCTTGGCTGCAGCTGCCTCTGACTCTCCCTGTTATTTTGTAAATATTTATTTCATTTATTCTCTCACCCCCGTGACATTTGGTAGAGGTGCTGGGTACAACACGATATAACGGAGCTCCGCAGTGGCCAACGCTTGGATTTTTCCACCATGGCAAACCAGGGACCGGCTCCCGCCGAGGCGACAACAACTGTTGTCCTTCCGCAGCTTAAAGATCCTGGCACGTTCTGTGGCACGGATGATGTCGACATCGAAGATGGTTGCCGTTGTACGAACGTACAAGTAAGAATTACCGCTGGGATGAAACTCTTATGTTAGCCAAATCCTGTTCTACTTGAAAGGAACAGCAAAAGTGTGGTTCGAGAACCACGAAGATGAAATTGGAAGCTGGGATGCGTGCAAAGAAAGATGTGCGCCCTTTTTGGCAAGTCTGTGGGTAGAAAGACAGCGACCAAGAAGGAGTTGGCATCTCGCGCGCAAACGTCATCAGAGTCCTACGTGACTTACATACAGGACGTCCTTGCCCTTTGCCGAAAAGCGGACAACGGTATGGAAGAAACGGAAAAAGTAGCTCACATATTTAAAGGCATTGCAGATTATGCATTCAACCTTCTCATATGCAAGAACTGCAACACGGTCGATGCCATCATCAAGGAGTGCCAGCGTTTTGAGGCCGCAAAAAGTCGACGTATCGCCCATAATTTCACTCCAACTACCAAACACAGCAGCAACAACAACACGAGCACGGTCGCATTCATCGTCTTCGTCGTCTATGATGCTCTTTCGTTGCCGATGTCGTGTAACAGATGGGAGACTCTTCTCCCATCAACTACGCAACGGTTACAGAGTACGCCCGGGATGCCACTGCTCGGGCTCAAGTGGCCCGCCAATCGCACGGGAACATCTTCTTGGCTCGCAGCTCTCTCAGAAGGCCTACTACGATAGCCATCAGAGAGTAGTTTCCTACTCTCCAGGTTCATTGGTCCTCCTCTGGACACCATGCCCCCACGTTGGCCTCTCTTCGAAGCTCCTGTCTCGCTACTCGGGGCCTTACAAGGTTTTACGCCGGCTTACCGATGTCACATACGAGATTGCTCCATTGGACAGTCAGTCATCGTCGTCCGCACGCGCTACTGACGTCGTCCACGTGACCCGCCTCAAACCGTACATATCCGCATATGATCCTACTCTCTTTAGGCGCCAAGACGGCGCTGCCAGCAGCGGGGGGTTATATGTTACACGACATCGGCAACGAAAGAGCATCATAGACGACGAAGACAATGAAAGCGACCGTGCTCGTTTTGTTGTTGCTGCTGTTCTTCCATCTTGGCTGCAGCTGCCTCTGACTATCTCTGTATATTTTGTAAATATATTTATTGTCGTGTTCCAGGGCTTCCGGGTATGAAGATGCCGCCAGTACCCAAACATGCTTTATTCGCATGCCAGCAAGATAGCGATAACCAAGAGTGCCGAAGGAAAATGCCCCCGGCCCACCGCGCGCCAAGCGCTTTTATTCACATCGTGGGCGAGGGTGTTGCGATATGGGCCGCGTGACAGTGTATCGCACAAGCGCGCGTGTACAGATATGCGACATCCCCCCACACTTATTTGGATCCCCAAGCATTGTCCAAGAAGTTACGGCACAAAGCGATCAGGTGGGCGACGCTGTCTCTGCGGGTAGCGACGTTCGCTAGGAGCGTTTGCAGTGTCCGCCGGTTCCTTTGTGCGGTGAGCGAGCTGTCGACGTCATGTGATGAGTCGCAGGTTGGGACCTGTGTAGCAACTTCTTGCTGCCTTTCACTGAAGGGTAGTTCGAACTCCGTGGTGATGCCGGTGTTATCGTTGCGGATGTGATTTCGGTGACGCACCCACTAGAACACACCACGAGGAGTCACTACACTTAACCGATATGACACTGTCCCGTACGGGCAAGAACTGTTGCACACAGCCACTTTGGTCCCGATCGGACATTGCGCACACGAACGGCATCACCAACAGTGATGACATTGTTGCGACATGGGTGACGCCTTGTCTCGTCGAACTGGTGCTGGCGCACTCTGTTATCGACCGCTGGTCGTAACAGGTCTAGTCCGGTCCGCAGGCGTCTCCCCAGGAGCAAAGTGGAAGGGGCCTCCCCTGTCGTAGCATGAGGCGTATTACGATACGCCAGAAGGAAGTCAGCTAACTCCTCACTGGCGCTCCTCGGACTGGTCTTGCGGAGCGCTGACTTCAAAGTCTGAACAAAACGTTCAGCCAGTCCGTTGCTACTTGGGTGATACAGTGCGGTTCTTACGTGCCAGATGCCCCTGGTGCTTGAGGTAGGCTTGGAACTTTGCAGAAATGACTGGCTTCCGTTGTCAGACACAAGTGTTTCTGGAAATCCAAATCTGCAGAAAAGTTCATGAATGCAAGCAATGGTTGCCTCTGAAATAGTGGTGATCATGGAACATACTTCTGGCCACTTGGAATGGGCGTCAACTACTACTAAGTATGATATACCTTTTAATGGGACCTGCAAAGTCCTGTGTAGGTGTTGCCAAGGACGTATCGGGCAGGACCATGGATGGAGCGGCGCTTTCACTGGAAAACTGCGCGTCTCTGCGCACATGTGACAAGAGCCAACACATATCTCTATGTCATGATCGATATTTGGCCACCACACATAGCTTCTTGCAAGCTCTTTTGTGCGCACCACTCCCGGGTGCCCCTCATGTAATTCATCTAGGACAAATTTACGGAATTTTTCTGGTACCACCACACGCATTCCCAGCATGACACAACCTTGATATAAAAAAAGCTCTAGTTTCCTGCAGAAAAAAGGTTTCAGGTTCGCAGATACGTTGGCAGGCCAGCCTGAAAAGATGTACTGCACTACTTGACGGAACACTGGATCCCATGCAGTTTCCTCTGCGATCTGTTTACTGCAGACGGGCATGCTGTCCAAACGCAAAACCAGAAAATTTTCTTTTGCCCCGTCTGTTCCCGGTTGCTAGATGGAAGGCGCGATAAGCAATCAGCGTTCACGTTCTGCACTGAAAGGCGATACTGCAGCGAAAATTAATATGCAGAAAGCGTGACTGCCCAGCGTTGCAGTCTGGCAGCTGCGATAGCAGGAATGCCTGTTTTCGGGCGAAAGATCGTCTCAAGTGGCTTGTGATCTGTGAGCAACACAAACTTTCGTGCGTAAACGTAGTAATGAAACTTCTTGACTCCAAAACAAGCGCTAATGCTTCTTTCTCCAATTGACTGTAACCTTGTTTCTGCTTTTGTTAACGTTCGTGAAGCATAGGCTATTGGATGAACTTGGCCTTGAAAAACGTGTGACAAAACTGCGCCTATTCCGTAGGAAGAAGCATCGCATGACAACTGCAATGGCAAACTGGGATCATAGTGAATCAGAATTGGCTTTGACGACAGCAGTTTTTTTACTTGCGCAAACGCACTTTGACAAGCGGCGTTCCACTGCCAAGGTTCGTCCTTACTCAAGAGCTTGTTCAAAGGAAAGAGTATGAATGACAGATTCGGAACAAACTTTCCATAGTAATTTATGAGTCCTAACACTGGACTGCAGCTGCGGTTTGTCTGTAGGAGCTGGTGCATTTGCAATTGCGACCAACTTTTTATTTGTCGGGCGAACACCGTCTTTTGTGATGACGTGACCCAAGTACTGCAGTTCATTGCGAAAAAAATCGCATTTCGAAGGTTTGACGCGAAATCCGCGTTCTGATAGCCTCTTCAGCACAGCTTCCAGGTTGAGCAAGTGTTCTGCTTCTGTGTGGCCCGTTATCAGTATGTTTGCTTGGTTTGCTTTTATTCAAGACAAAATTGAACAAGATTGCCTTGGGGGACACGACTAAAGGCTAAGTAAAAGCCTGACTAGGTCGTGCCACCCTGGCAGCAAAGCAGAAACACACCACAAGCACAGCACTCAGAAAATTATAAGATCACGTGTTATCTTACACGGGCACCATAATCAAACAGGAATCGCCAGAAGTGTGAACAAAAGAACAGAAATACAAACAGTCCTCAATCGAGTGGTGGCAAACACAAACAAATGCATGCCCTCTATCAAATAAATTAACAAGCAACATCTTGACCAGGAAATCAAGTTGCTCTACAAGACGAATTAGAGTATAATAAACAACAGGCAAGGAACAATAATGAACAAGGTGCAACGAATACAAAAACATCATTAACTACAAATTTCAACAATCAAGAAAAGCATCGCTTTCATCCACTAGGAACTCTTTCGTTATTTTTTTAAATGATGTAGCTGAAATTCCGTCTTCCAGTAAATGTAATATAGTTGGATGTTTGTTTAGAATGTTTGGAATTCGAGATAACAGTTACGCCGTTTAGTCCTTTCAGCGCGTTATCCATAATACGCTGAAATATTGCGGGAGCTGATGAAATGCCAAACGGTAGGCGGTTGACCAGAAACAGACCCTTGTGCGTGTTCAGCGTAAGGTATTGTTTGGATTCGTCGTCCATTTCGACCTGCTGATATGCTCTGCTTAGGTCAATCTTTGAAAAATGTTGTCCGCCTGCCAGCGCGGCAAATAGCACGTCCGCTTTCGGTAGCGGATACCTTTCGATGTCCAGTATCGGGTTAGCGTGACTTTGTAATCAACGCACAGTCTGACTGAACCATCGCGTTTAACAACTGGCACGACAGGCGTTGCGTACGGGCTTGTGGTTACGGGTGTAATTATCCCTAGCTCTTGGAGCTTCGACAATTCCTGCTCGACAGTAGCTCTTAGCGCGAAAGGCACGCTTCTGTCTTTGAAAAATCTTGGCTTCGCGTCACCCCTTAAGAAAAGGGTAGCCTTTTCTCCCTTTACTGTGCCGAGTTCGTCCTTGAACAGGTTTTGATAGCGGTTTAGCAAGGACTCTAGTTTAGGCGATCTGTCAAAGCCATTTGTGTTTCCCACCTGCATGTGGTGAAGACCTTGTATTTGCGTCCAGTCCAGCTTGAGGTGTTGTAGCCAACTGCGCCCCAACAGCGGCTGGCCGTCCTGGCGGAGCACGTACAAAGGCAACTGTTGGCGCTGCGCGTTGTACTGGACTGCAACAAATGCTACTCCGCAGGGCTTCACGGGTTCATTTGTGTAGGTTCTCAAGGTGAGACTTGTCCTGCGCAAATGAGCTCTGGGAAAAAGAGAACGGAACTGTGAGACAGACATCACGGATACAGCAGCCCCTGTATCGAGTTCCATGTTCACTGGTACGCCGTCAATAGCGACCTCGACCATGATTGGTTTTTGTCTTGCCTCTGCAGCAGGTTTTACACTCTTCAAATTGTTTCGTGGCAGTTTCAAGGTACTAACATGCCATTTATTTTTACTTTTCGATTCTTTTAGATGTTTGCTCCGGCAAGCATTCTTGATGTGGCCCTTTTTGTTGCAATAAAAACATTTGGCATTCGCATACGTACAAGAGCTGGCGGTGTGTTTCACCGATCCGCAGCGATAACATGAGGTAGAAGCTTCCCCAGTGCTTTTAACTTTGTGCACTTGAAATTCTTGCTGTGCTGTTGAGCGCGTAGCAGATGCGCTTTGAATCGCAGCTTCAATGGCTATCGCACGATCAACCACTGTCTGAAACTTTAACTGATTGTATTCTGCAAATAAACTTCGTTGTATATCAGCCCGGAGCAAGCCACAAACAAATCTGTCCCTTAACGCTTGATCAAGAAAAGTACCGAACTCACAAGTTTGCGCGAGTCTACGCAGCTCTGCGGCGTACTGAGTAATAGTCTCTTGAGGCAGTTGTGAGCGGCGATGAAATGTGGCCCTTTCGCCGATAATGGACAGTTTAGGAAGAAAGTGGTTTCGCAGTAAGCTTAGAAGTTCTTCAAAAGACTTCTTTGTGGGAGTCTCAGGAGACGTTAATGACTTCAACAATGCGTACGTCTTCGGTCCTACTAGGCTTATCAAGGTATCAGCCTTCTGATCCTCCGAGACTTTGTTAGCACGCAAAAATGCTTGGAGGCGTCCTTCATAACTAGCCCAATCTGCTGAAGAGTCATCGAATGGTTCTACTTGCCCCATGTGTGCCGACATCGTTTCGCTGACTTTTCTTGTGCACTCCACCAGGGTCCCAAGATCCCCGTCGCCAAGAACCATGTCGTGTTCCAGGGCTTCCGGATATGAAAACGCCGCCAGTACACAAACATGCTTTATTCACATGCCAGCAACATAGCGATAACCAAGAGTGTCGAAGGAAAATGCCCCCGGCCCACCGCGCGCCAAGCGCTTTTATTCACATCGTGGGCGAGGGTGTTGCAATATGGGCCGCAAGACAGTGTATCGCACAAGCGCGTGTGTACAGATATGCAACATTTATTTCATTTATTCTCTCACCCCCGTGACAATATGGAGCATTACTGCTACTGCCTCACCGCCATCGATCGGTACACTCGATGACCCAAGGCACGGCCGATCAACCGCTACACTCGATGGCCCGAGGCACGGCCCCTTGAGGGAATCACTGCAGAAGACGTCGCCTCGGCCCTTCTTCACCGGCTGGATTGCCCGTTTCGGCGCCCCCGCCACGTAACCACTGACTATGCGCGACAGTTTGAGTCTCACCTGTTTAGGCTTCTGGGAATGACCATTGGGTTTGAACGCTTCAGGACCACCAGCCCCCCACCCCTGTGCCAACGAAATGATCGAGCATTTCCACTGACAGTTCAAAGCCCCCATTATGTGCAACCAAGACTCAACCTGGCTCGAGGTCATCCCAGCTGTCATCCTCGGTCTTCGTGCCACCTTCAAGCTGGACAGCCACGCTACACCAGCAGAGCTCATCTGCGGAGAACCACGCTGTCTGCCAGGTGAATTTCTCGCAGCTCTGCCATCCAGCACTATGATGTTAGACACCTCCAACTTCGTCGCCCGGCTCCGACACACCAGCGCTGCCTTACACCTTTCACCTGGAACCCACCACAGCAAGCCTACACCTTTTGTGTTCTGGTAGCTAGCTACACCTTTTGTGTTCTAGGAGCTGGCATCATGGGTGCACGCTTTCCTCCGCGACAACATCATCCGCCGGCCTTTTCAGCCACCCCACTGTGGACCCTACCTAGCCGTCTATCGCAACAAGAACTTCACCTTGCACCTGAACAGGAACGACGTCTACGTTTTGATTGACTGAAGCCAGCGTACATCACGGTGAACAAACCAGGCAGCGTCACTCCTCCGACTGGCATCCTTGCGCACTGACGTCGCAGCCACTGACGTCGCAGCCCGCTCCTTTCACAACACACTCTGGACGTCTGGTACACCTCCCAGATTTCTACAGACACTGAAGGCTCTGCACTCCGCGAGGGGGTGATGTGGTGACCACTGCGCACAAACCTGCGCAGCCTCCGTCTCATCTTTGGACTGGATAGCCTGGCATGACATGGTCACTTGCTGCAACACGCTTCTGATAAAAGACAGCACCACCGCATCACCAGACGCTTACGTCACCACTTCTGGCTATTCAACCCAAGCTGTCAAGCTAGGTTTTATGATTGTTTCTCTAATCTTTCGAGCACAGCGGCAGCATGCTTGCCCCGCTGCCGCTATCACATTAATGAATGATTGTTACGTTTTATGTTGGGATCCGTTCTTTGTTGACCAGATATCCACATGTTGCCACAAGTTGCTCATCATCCTCCGACGGCGCACCCTGCTTACTGCCTTCATAATTGCCGCCAAACAAATAAAAAGAAAAGCGCGCAATGCATCGTTGAATTGCGCGTACCACCACACCATGTGCTAAAAGAGGAAGACTAATGGCTCATGGTGTGACCAGTTCCCGGCTGCATGAGAGAAGAGATCGAAGAAGTTTGTGGTGACTAGCGAGGAACATTTTGTGCGTAAGGCTGCTTTCTTGAAGGGGCCCTGCAATACTTTTGAGCATTGTCAGAAAATGCTGCCTATCGGTAGTAGAGGCTCTTGATAACACGCGAGCCAAATATTATAGCACCGCACGCGACTTGGAATTCACAATAAATTATGAAAGTCAGCTAAAGATTGCTTTCTCTTCTCTCGACAAATCACGTTATATGCCCAAAAATCACACGTCAGCGACTCATCTATCAGCCATTGGCTGATTTGAACAAGGCGCGCTCGCTCATTTACAGACATCGCCGCGGGAGGTCGTTACTTGTCCATGCGTGCGCGCGCGATCACACTGAAAAAGTTGCGCATTCGAAGAAAAAAAAAGATAAAAAGTGCTCAAGATCGCAAAGCGCGCGTGACATTTTTCTGTGGCCCTGCCATCTCTTTCTGCTTAGCTTCCAGCGCTTTCAACGGGACGAGAGGAGAGAGAATGCAATCGCAGTATGCGACAAACCTTTAACTCCACTCGCACTGGACGGATTTTTAAAATTTTTGCGGCATTGAGTTCGTGAGGCAGTGAGCTCTTCCAGGGAATTCATTCCACGGTTACTTGAAAAAGTGTTTCAGGGCCCCTTTAAGTTTACGGGCACAAGTTCGCTCTGAATAAATAGCTTTACGAAGAGGTGTTCTATTTCCTGGTAACATCTAGTGAAAGTGCTGGGTATGTTTTCAAGCCCACCACAGGCCAGGGAGCTAAGTCCAGAGCCCCCAAGGTTGGAGCCAGTAGAAGTGATGCCTGTCCACCAACGTATGAGTCGCCGTCTGAGAGGTGAGGAGCCCGAGTTTGTTCCCCTCTTCGATTCATCAAGTGTAGCAAAGACTGCAAATACCACCATGATGGCCACTCAAGTGACACCGTCTCCATGCCATATTGTCATGCATTGGCCCCGGATACCAGAGGATCAGGTAACATCAGATCTGCTGAAAGATAGAGGACATATTGCGTTACAAAAACTAGCCACCCTGTTTACGAGGTTTCTCCTAATGGGAAGAGTGCCAGAATCTTGGAAGAATGCTAACATCATCTTAATACATAAAAAAGGAGATGACAAGGACTTGAAGAATTACTGGCCAATCAGCTTGCTCTCCATGTATACAAGCTATTTACAAAAATAATTGCTAACAGAATTAAGACAGCATTAGAATTCAATCAAGCAAAGAAGCAAGCAGGATTTCGAACAGGCTACTCGACAATCGACCACATTCATACTAATAAAAATCAGGTAATAGAGAAAAGCTCAGAATATAGCCAACCACTATACATAGCCTTCATAGATTACGAGAATGCATTTTATTCAATAGAAATGTCGGCAGTCATGCAGATACTGCAGAATCAAGGCGTCGACGAAGCATATATAAACATCCTGGAAGAAATATACAGGCGATCAACTGCTACAATAGTGCTTCATAAAGAAAGCAACAGAATACCAATCAAGAAGGGTCTAAGCCAGAGGGATACAATTCCCCAATGCTATTCACTACATGGTTACAGGAGGTCTTCAGAGACCTAGAATGAGAACATTTAGGGATAAGAGTTAATGGAGAGCTCCTTAGTAACCTGCACTTCGCCGATGACATTGCATTGCTGAGTAACTCAGGGGACAAATTGCAACTCATGATTACGGAGTTGGACAAGGAGAGCAGAAAGGTAGGCATTCAAATTAATCTGCAGAAAACGAAAGTAATGTACAACAAACTCAGAAGAGAGCAGCGCTTCGAGATAGGTACACTTGAAGTTGTAAAAGACTAAGTCTACTTAGGACAGGTCAAAACTGTGGAGCTGAACCACAACATTGAAATAACTCGAAGAATAAGAATGGGGTGTAGCACATTTGGCAAGCACTCTTAAATCATGACATGTAGATTACCACTATCCCTCAAGAGGAAGGTATATAACAGCTGCATCTTGCTGGTACTTAGCTATGGAGCAGAAACCTGGAGACTTACAAAGAGGGTTCAGCTTAAATTGAGGACGACGCGGCGAGCAATAGAAAGGAAAATGGTAGGTGCAACCTTAAGAGACAAGAAGAGAATAGAGTCGATCAGGGAACAAATCAGGGTTAAGGATATCATAGCTGAAATCAAAAAGAGGAAATGGACATGGGCCAGGCATGTAGTGCGTAGAGAGGATAACTGCTGGTCATTAAGGGTAACTAACTGGATTCCCAAAGAAGGCAAGCGGGTTATGGGAAGACAGAAGGATAGGTGGGCAGATGAGAGTACGAAGTTTGCGGGTATAAATTAGCAGCAGCAAGCACAGGACCGAGTTGACTGACGGGACATGGGAGAGGCCTTGGTCCTGCAGTGGACGTAATCAGGCTGATGATGATGATGACCAGAGGTCTTCTATGACGACATTTACGAAGATGCCGAGGACTGGCTTGCCCACTTTGAGCGTGTCGCCAGTTTGAACGTTTGGGAGAAAGCCAAAAAAACCTCATTATCTCTACGTGGCGCTGCAAATTTCTGTGCGTACGTGGTTTGAAAACCACAAAACGTTATTGCTGACATGGAACGACTTTGAAAGGGAGCTACTCATTACCTACCCGAACACGGACCGCAGAGAGAAGGCGGAGGCCACTCTTCAGGGGCGAAACCAAAGGAACAATGAAATTGTGGCTATGTACATAGAAAACATCTCGTGGCTCTTCCGCCGAGCCGACCCAAACATGGCTAAGGAGAAGAAGTTGCGGCACCTGATGCGCAGAGTGAAGGAGGAGATGTTTGCAGGCCCGGTGTGTAATCCTCTGCCGACCGTGGCAGAGTTTAGATCAAAGGCAACTACAATGAAGAGGACACTGCAGCAGCATGCACGACAGAACAGGGACGTAAACGTCTGTCTAGCTAGCGTGGTCTCGGCAATCCTCACCAACAACATTGATGTTCTGCGGGAAGTGGTGAGAGCTGTCGTAAGAAAGGAGCTACAGAAAATGCAACTCATCCAAGGCCCTCCAGCGATATCCTCACTCGTGGATGTTGTGCGTTAAGAAGTACAGCGAGCTTTTCTTCAACCACAGCCTCAGGTGCTGCACTGAGCACAACCAGAACCTCAAGCTCAGTTGTCGTATGCGCAAGTAGTGCAGCAGGACCTTGGACGCACAAACTTTGCGCAAGCTACTGTTATGTCCGCAATATTTTCTTGCGGGAAGGCCACCGCCCATACTGGAAAGAAGACCCCTTAAGAGCGATGTGTGGTGCACTGCAGACCGATGGCCCCTATGCTACCACTACGGAGAGGCAGGTCACCTTTATCGAACGTGTCATTATCATCGAGTGGGACTGCGTGGCTTCACAGTCAATGCACCTTGCCCGCGGAACGGTGAGCACTCTTATGAGATCCACGACTTTTTGTTTTTGCGCCATATACTTCAGCACACTCAGCAACTGGAATCGCGATTGACAGTTCCAATGCGCTACCGGTCGTCGAGTCCTAGACCATCATCCATTTTCCCAAGACCTCAATCATCTAGCTCGTGGCGGGAAAACTAGAGCCAGTGACCTGTGGAGGCAAGGCCGCTGATATTCAGGAAACAAAAGGCCCTCCATCACAGATCCAACCGTACTACTGCAGTTATGCAATGACATACGTCGTATTTCATTAATTCGAACACACTTAATTTGAACTTCCGGTTGATTCGAACTCACGATGAGGTCCCGTCAAAGCTATGTGTATTCCAGTGGGTGAAAATCCCCGGTAACTCGAACGTGCAAGCACTTGCGACGGTTAATTCAAACAAACCGCGATCCCAAAATGCTCTCACCACCCCGCCCGATCCCGCGGCAGTACTTCCGGCACCTGAACGCTGCACGCGAGAGCAATAAAAAGGAAAGAAAAGGCTGCGGTAGTATGTTTGCCCTTTCTCAAATGCCGGTCTGTGATGCGCCCGTGTCACGCTTCTCCCTTTTCTGTCCCTGCCATGTAAAGACCCTTCTCCTTCCAACGCTGTGCGCGAAGAGAGAGAGGAGAAAAAAAGCTGTCTCTGGGTTGAATGAATGTGTGGTTGAAGGAAAGGAAAAAGGCACTATCTTTTGCAGCCTTTGCCCCTTGCGGGAGCGCGGCACTGCGCCTCACTCACCCGTGCCACGCTTCCCCTTTCTTTCCCATCCCTGCCACATAACCCTTCTTCCTTTAACGAGGCGCGCGAAGTGAGCAAAAAAAAAAAAAAAAAGAAAGCTGCTGTGGAGTGTTGGTTTTCTCTCAAAAGCCGATCTGCTTCTCTCCGCGTGGAGACGCTCCTCTTTTCTCGTCACGTGCTGGCCATGCTGCGGCTGCATAGCGGAGAGACCACGCAGTCGTTGTTGCCGTTGTCTTTAGAAAGTGTCGGCGCTGGACATTTCCGCTCGCAACTTCTCTTGCCAGGAGAATGCTGAAGCCGAAGTAGAAATGCTTTGCAAGCTGCGTGCGGAATTGATTGACTTGCTCAAGGCAAACCTGTGCAGACGCGCATCACCAATTACTTCAATCAATAACGGATGTCCTGTAATTTGTGAATAAATGTAAATCTTCTTAAACATCCCCTTCGTGTGTTAGCTCAATGGACATGCGCCACTGCATGGAGAGCCCTCCGTTTATTTAGCTTTCAATAATTCGAACTTTTTTTTAATTCGAACAAATTTTCGGGCCCCTTCTAGTTCAAATTATCGAGATTCGACTGTATAAGTGCAGTAATGGTGACGTTACCTCCGAACTGTTGGTCGTCGTCGATGACCTGGAAGCTATTGCACTAATAGACACTGAGGCGGACCTCCCCGTGGTCAGTAGCGTCCTCGCAAAGAAGTTGAAAAAGGTACTGACTCAGTGGACCGCACCTCAAATACGCACTGCCGGAGGGCACTTAGTCAACCCTGTGGGACTGTGCACAGCAAGAATAAGGATTAGAGGATTCGTGTACGTCGGAAGCATCATTGTTTTTTACGAGTGTTCCCGTGAGGAGATTGTAGGCATGGGCTTTCTGCAGGCTAATAGCGCAATCATTGACTTGCAAGATTTTAAAGTCTCCTTTTCTACAGAAAACGCTGTCGCAATGTCTCAAATGAAGCAACCAGCCATTTCACCCCTCCATATTGTGGATGAAGGCAAGACCATGCCGCTCAGTTCAAGTGTGACAGTGCTTGTGAAAAGTGGCAGATTTGGTGATTATGAGGAACTAGTGGATCGAAACATTGGACTGCTAATCAAAAAGGGAATATGTGGGGCAAGAGGTTTGGTGAACCTTTATAATGGTTGTGCGGACGTCCTATTAATCAACATTGGCAGTGGGTGCAGCATGTGGTGAGGGAAAGAGCCATAGTATAGTGAATTAGATAGGGGTAGTGGGACGAGGGCGGTCCTGCTGGTTTTAATGGTGATACTTTGCGCCTCTGGCATACTCGGAACAACTTGACATAGTGCTGCTGTACATTAACTATGGCAAATAATACCTGTGGTGGATTCTGGCTAAAATTCAGCTAACACCCGAATTCCCAGCTGAAGAATCATCATGATAGGCTTCTAATATTTCCGCTCGCAGTGACAATGGTATGAGACGCAGAAGTGTCTCGCCACTGTGTTCGAAGTTTCGCTTGTAGAAGAGATGTCATTCCGCAGAGCATAGAAACGTAGTCCATGGACGAAAACTAGCAGTACCTTTGGTTGTTGACCCTCCAAGTATTAGATAAAGGGGAGCAGCTCCGGATCCATTCGCTGATGATGGGCCATCTCGGACACGTTGAGAGCTCCAAGAAATGATAAATCTTCTTCATGTTTAGAAGATGAATGCTTAACTGGTCCACGTGACAGACAATCTGCATCATTGTACTTGAGGCTGGATTTGTACACAACTGTAATGTCATATATTTGGTGACGCAGGCTCCATCTAGCAAGTCTTCCTGAAGGGTCCTTTAGATTTGCCAGCCAACACAATGAGTGATGGTCCCTGATCATCCTAAACGGTTTGCCATATAGATATGGACCGAGCTTACTGATGCCCCATATAATTTCCAGGCATTCCTTCTCTGTAGTTAAGTAATTGGACCCAGCATGAGATAGGGTGCGCCTTGCGCATGCAATAACTTTTTCCTGTTCACTCTGCCATTGAATGAAGATGGTGCCAAGGCCAACGTTAGTGGAGTTGGTATGGATGTCCATTTCGGCATCTTCATCAAAGTGAGCCAGAGTAGGAGGAGAGTGCGAACGGTATCGCAACTAAGAGAAAGTATTTTCTTGTTTTTCCTGCCAGATGAATGGCACACCTTTTTTTGTAAGCTGTGTCAATTGTTCAGCTAGCTTGGGAAGTTTTCAACGAAGCGTTTATAGTAATCACGGAGTCCCAGGAATCGTCTTGTGGCCTTTTTGTCTTGTTGCTTTGGAAAGTTTTCGACAGCTGTAATCTTTTCGGGATCTCGACGGACACTTTCAGCACTAACAGTGTGCCCGAGGAACCGATGCTCATAAAATCCGAAGTGGCATTTCTACAGTAGTCAGTGCTGCCACGCAAATGACATCTAGTGCTATCCTTAGACGGTGGATATGCTGCTCAAAGGTAAAACAAAAAACTACTACATCATCGAGATAGACGAGGCACAATGGCCATTTAAGTGCGCAGAGGACAGTGTGCATCATCCTTTGGAAGGTTGTTGGAGCAGAACACAAGCCAAAATGGAGTACTTTGAACTCGTATAGACCATTGGGTGTCACAAACGCCATCTTCTCGCGATCTCATTCATTCACTTCGATTTGCCAATATCCGCTTTTTAAATCCAATGATTAAAAGAAATGAGCATTTCATAGCTTGTCCAGGGTATCATAAATTCATAGTAGTGGATAAACATTCCGCTTCGTGAAGAGGATCAGCTTTTTGTAGTCAACACAAAACCTGAGGGTATTGGCCTCCTTTCATTGTGATAGCAATTATATGGACATTCTCTGCTGGATTTCGCCGCCAGCGTTGGCGTCGATATCATGCATCGTATATGTATACGTATAAATATATATATATATATATATATATGTGTGTGTATGTATGTATGTATATATAAAAATGCAAGAAAGAAAGAAAATGCAGAAAAAAGACTCTGGCGCACGGAATCGAACGTGGGACCTCCACGTTAACCACTGAGCCACCGAAAGGTACCTCCTTCAGCGGTCAAACGGCAAGCTATTATATCTACCACTTACCGCTGTTGGCAGGCGCCTCGGGGGAGGGGGGGGGGACTATTGCGTTTTCAGCATTACCAGCAAGATGGCGCAGTGAGCGCGCGGCAGCTCTCATTTCTCACGCGTACTTTAGCCCGCGTAGAGAATAAGGGGGTGTACGCTTGATTGCGCGGCCTTATCTTGCAGTGGGGAGGATCGTATGTCTTGGCTAGCGTTTGGGTTTTGCAGGAATGACTCTGTTGTAGTTACCGGACGCACAAAGGTCACTGCAATTGTTGCACAGCCTCTGTTTGCGAAAAGGGCGCGCTTTTGAGACACAGCAAAGTAACAACTGAGACACTTATTCGCGTTCATCTACACCTGTGAGTACGTTTCGTGCGTCATTTGTGCATAAGAAATGCGAGGCACGTTTCAATCTTCTTGCCATTCTGCACGTCATCTTCTAATTTGTTACTATCGCGTTCATTGCTTCGCCTTTGCGGCAAGGCTGTGACTTTTTTTTACCAATATCTCCGGTGATGCCCAGGGACTATGTTATGGCTGCATTACATGTCTTTGAGAATTTCTTGTACTTCTTTCCTTATGGGTCCCCATTCTTTTAGAGCTATTTGTTACTATCGCGTTCATTGCTTCGTCTTTGCGGCAAAGCTGTGACTTTTTTTACCAATATCTCCGGTGATGCCCAGGGACTATGTTATGGCTGCATTACATGTCTTTGAGAATTTCTTGTACTTCTTTCCTTATGGGTTTCCGTTCTTTTAGAGCTATTCAGTATGGGCGCTGATGCACCGGTTTAACATTTTCTTCGACCGCATTTTGGCTTGTGTTCTGCCCCCCAACCTTCCAAAGGATGATGCACACTGTCCACTGCGGACCTTAATGGCAATTGTGCCTCGCCTATCTCGATGATGTAATTTTTTCTTCTACCTTTGAGCAGCATATGCACCATCTAAGCATAGTACTAGATGTCATTCGCGTGGCAGCACTGACTATCAAACCGCATAAATGCGAGTTCGGATTTTATGAGCTTTGGTTCCTCGGGCACACTTTTAGTGCTAAAGGTGTTTGCCCAGATCTCGAAAAGATTACAGCTGTCGAAAACTTTCCGAAGCCAAGGGACAAAAAGGCCATAAGACAATTCCTTACAATTCATTACAATACAATACAATTCATTAGAATACATGGCACTTTACAAACACACATACACAGCGCAAGAACAAGGATGGGCGCTGTTCTTGCTCTTGCCCCTTTGTATTCTAATATATTTGTGCATCATTGTCAAAATTCAATGCCCTTGCATAATATGTTCCTTTTTTGAGAACTAGATAATGTTGCTTATTATAAAGACTGATTAACATGTTTTGGGTGGTGGTTTTTGGCACAGTAAAAGGAGGAGTTGAAACGTCCACAGTGCAAGGAAGTGTCATTGTTACCAGTACAACCCCTCCCTCGTTCTACGTCAATGGAGTATTAACAAATATTTTCAATACCACTTGCGTTATGCACATTTCAATTTAATACAGAGCTTGACTATGAAATGCAGACCTCTCGTCATTACCATCATTGTGACATATAACACATTGCAATAAGATTTGCTGATCCCATCCAGAAGTATACCGATGATGCTAATAGATAAAGTAATAATACTTAACGAGTGCTGTGGACATTTCTTCTGGCTTTTGCACTTGCCCACAGCATCTGATACCAATCACGGGAACAGAGCAAACCAGTGTATTATGACATCACGAAAGCCTCAATTTGGATACCACAGACTAAAATGTGCTGTCTCCACCATTGCATGCAATACTAGGCCTGTGTTCATAATTTGATGAAGACCTGGGCTTTCGTTGTATATAGCAGTCAAGTGCATGGAGAATGGAAGAAATGTCACAGTGTGTCATTGTTTAGCTCTGAAAGCACTTGAACTGGTTAGCCTTAGTTTCAAATAGAAACTTTTGCCTGATTGCTGGTCATAGTGGCTTGTTTTGAATATATGTGCTCATCGCAGTAAAGTAAGCAGCTTCACAGGAGGTCAGTCTTTATTTTTGAATAATTTGAAATTCTGCAAAATAAACTGCAGGATGCATTTTGTGTTCGATTGATTGATATGTGCTGTTTAATGTCCCAAAACCACCATACAATTATGAGAGGTGCCATAGAGGAGGGCTCCGGAGATTTAGACCACCTGGGGTTCTTTAACCTGCATCCAAATCTGAGCACCTGAGCCTACAGCATTTTCACCTCTATAGAAAACGCAGCCGGCATTTGATCCTGCGACCTGCTGGTCAGCAGCCGAGTACCTTAGCCACTAGACCACTGCGGCGGGGCATTGCATCTTACACCAGGACTAGCAATAACTATAATTAGCTAGTAGAAAAGAGTAAACACAATTTACAAAGAACAGTCATCAAGAAATTTGCCTCATGTAATAAATTACATCTAGTGACATTTGCCTTTACAGCGCTGAAATTGCATGCTTCGATTTGTTGCCGTTATCAGTTTCTGAAGGCATCTTCCCCCCCCCCCCCTTTCTGTTTTTTTTTTTTTTTTTTTTGTGTGTATTAGTGCACTGTGCAAGATGTCATTGACATGACCTGTCAAGAAGTCAGAAGTTACTACTTCTCCAAGTGAGTTATATTGCTTTTAAAGAATGCTGCTTGATTTTTTTTTTATGTACTAATTTCCTGCTTACGATTATTCCAGGACAAGCATTCAAAAGCCCCTAGAGTAAACCTTGACGGGCACCGCATAGCATTGGGTAGTACGTTGCATTGCCAGTAGAGCTTGACATGCCCCACCTGTGAAGAAAAAGGCCTTGAAGAAGATTTTTCTGCAGTACTTCAATCAAATATACTTGAGGACATTGCTTTCGTAGGCATCGAATGTTGTGCTTTGCATTTTTATGTTGCATTCCATTGTATATGTTCCTTGGCACCAGTCTGACCCGGTGACCTCACACTAATTAAAGTATTTATATTAAGAGGTAGCTCTGTGACATTTTGACTTAAGTATAAGAAATTAAGTGTATGATTACTGAAACCAATAAGGAACTGTATATCACAGAGTGTGACCAGTGTCGCCACAAGCTAGTCGTGCCTAGTCAATGGTACTCTTTCAGTTGTGAAATTCTAGTCTTAGGTACCTTAGCATATTATAGATTTTCGAAACCTATGCTGTTCACATGCAAAAAAAAAGGAAAATAACACCACGTCTTCATGCTTCCAGGAGTATTTTCTACATTGCTAACTTGCTCAATTTTGTGTTGTGATGATGGAAGTAGCTTGCAAAGGGCAGTTTTATTAAAAAGTTTGAAATTTTCCCGAAATGGATATCAAATTTCAACATACAATCCATTTAACATAAATTTGGCATATCTTATTTTCACATTAAACATTTTACCTCTTGTGCAAGGTTGTGCTATGCGAGATGTATATCCTGGTTTGCTTTAAAAAGACCGTTCACTTGTAAACCAACATGAGACCTGCAAATTTATACCCCTTATATATTAAATGCATAGCATTTAGGATAATTATTTTGCAAACCATAGATATTGTGATTTAAGGCAAAAGGAATTTTGTGTGTTTACAAGTACAACCTCTTATTAAACCTCGCAGCTCTACTTCTCCAACAGTCTAGATTATTCAGATCCTCTCCACAATATCAACAATGTGAGATTTGTATCAGGTACAGTTGACTTTAGCTGGAACTTCAGTGCAAGTGCCTGATGACAGTGCTTTGGCAGTATAAGGTATACATTATTAGTAAATACTAAACATATTGTGTACTTCTTCCATCACCTTGAGATTCCTGCAGTGTCTGCAGTACTGTGGACTCACCTTTTCCACAGCATCTCCATTACGTAGTCCTTCCCCTGACTTTCTCTTGCCACTGAACGCAAGGATCACCTTAGGGTTGTCGGCCATTGCCACCAAAGAACGAGTTCACTTGGAACGTGTTCATGAACATCTTAAATAACTAAAGAGTTGTGCATCAAAATGAGATCACAGGTGTGAAATGAAATAATGTTTTGTGTGTACGCACTGCTTTTTTGTGTTTCTTGCATCCGTTTTGGTGCACAGAACTATATTGCCACTGAAAGTATTTATCAGATGTATACTTTCCACACAGCATAAGGAAAATAATTTTTTTAATATATGGGACGCTGGGTAAGAAATGAACAGGTAAGCCTAGCCACTGCAGTTTCTTGTGCCTCTTGCCTCTGAAATTTAGAGCTCATTGTCAAAGATGCGATGCTTGAGCTTGGGAGCAGTTATAGGCAAAACTAAACGGCTGAACGAGGCGAAACTCCTGTTTGCAATACTTTAAATAATGACACATTCTAAACATTGAGTGCGCCCAATAGTATGTGCTGTTAATTGTACATTCCAGTGCGGAAGTAGGCGAAAGTAATAGCAAAATCACTTCATGACTGAGTTTTATTGTGCGAGTAATTGGCTGTTAAATAGAATTAGCTGTAAAGATGCTGCATATGTTACACCAGCTGCACCTCTAAAAACAGGAATTTAAGTGAAACCATCGTTATTCTTTAGGTAAGACGGAACAGTAGGACGATACTAAACCACCGTTACACGTAAGTAAGTTCAGTAAGCAGCATTGTGTGAATAAAATGCAATGCGAGAAGGAAGGAGTGGTATATCTTTGCCATCGCTCTTACCAACATCGCGGTGAAGCTGCCTTTTTTTTTGTATGACAAAAAATATGTGCAACTAGCCATCACCCGCTTGAGGTCGCACAGTAGTTGGCATAGCAAGAGTTTGGTGTAAATGATCACTCACTATTTAGTGGAAGGTGTCAGTCCTTTCTTTGCGACTCGGTGAATTGGTCAGTACAAAAACCCAGAACCAGCACAGCGTTGAACCACGAAAACTAGCATGGAAAGCAGGAGCCCATGACCTTCGATCAATGCTCATGCATGCAGTTTGTTTACAATTTCGCATCAGCCGCAGCTGCGATTATTTATGTTCTGTTCCACAACATACTTAACTTCCAAGATCGAAATTAAAGATATTCGCCTTAGTTGTTTTAAACTTTCAATCTGGCAAAGTGCTGTATATGCAACTATCTTTATGTGGATTCACACTTGAAAAAGCACATGAAAATATCACTTTGATGTGCACGAGGTGTTGATTCTAAATGGCATGCTTGTCAAGAGCCACATCCAAGAGGTCCAACACCCATTTTGTCATATATATTTAACTTTTGACAAGCACACCTTCGATCAATGCTCATGCATGCAGTTTGTTTAGAATTTCGCATCAGCCGCAGCTGCGATTATTTAGGTTCTGTTCCACAACATGCTTAACTTCCAAGATCGAAATTAAAGATATTCGCCTTAGTTGTTTTAAACTAGCTGATTGAGTGCTTTTCACTCCTTCATTTATTTGAATTCACTTTCCTCAGCTATATGTAACCTGAAGCAACGCGTCATTTTCATGCAACATTCACGCGAAAATCAATCATAGTTCCTCGAATTTATTTAAAAAATTCACTTGTGGCAATGTTTCACAATAAATTTTGAATGTACATGTTCCGGTATAGATACATTATTTGTAATTGTGCATACATATATAATTTTTGTTCACTAGCACAGTGGTGTTCTCTTAATATTTTAATTATTGGTATATATGATCTATATATCATGTCAACATATATGTGTGTATCAGTTCGATTTATCAGAGTACTCTTTTATTTCCACATTGAAATTATCAAGTTTTTTCTTTGCATATATGCGCGCCTTTTTATCCTCCTGCACATATCTTACCTTTGATGGTCTAAAGATCAACACTGACATTTATCTCGACGTTGTCATGTTAAAATAACCAATATTATTTCTTGCCATTCTTGGGTAGACGAACTGTCAATCACATGTGGCACATAACCACATACTGCAATATATGTGTGCCACACATCTTGAAGAAAGGGTTTGACGACAAAAGCGATGAGATTGCGGAATTATAATGACCATGCGTGCAATCACATTCGTGAAAGCATCTTACTCTCCCATACTAATTTGGTTTACCCAAAGCTAAGGGATGGATGGATGGATGGATGGATGGATAGATAGATAGATAGATAGATGGATGGATGGATGGATGGACGGACGGACGGACGGACGGACGGACGGATGGATATAAACAGACCATTGAAGTTAATTTTTCCTTCTTAGCCAAATGAACACTTAGTCAATTGAATTTTTATAACGTTATCAACTCAATTTCCAGCCCTGTTCGGTTATAGGTGTACATATAAATCAATAAAACGGCAGTAATTATTTGTACTGAAAGGTGCATGCAATGTAAAGTATCTTTTAATTCAAATTCAAAATAAACTTCCCTTATCGAGATGGAAAGCGGAGCTGGAGGTACAGATATTGTCACAATCATAGAATAGCACCGCAGTCATTACACAAATGCATATCCACACATGGGGAAGGGCCGATCGTGCATGCATTTGAAAACAACGTACCATTTGTTTGGCTTCACTGCACGACAAAAGTGTCACACGGTGAAGCATATTTGCTTTGCAGTAAAGCATATTTGTTGTGAGCATACCGAAAGCGGGGCGCCCTGATGTATACAACTTGTAGGAGCTTCTTGCGCGAGCTCCCTCTAAGTTGAAACAGCGCGATTGAATGCGAACAGAAGAGAACAAGCACATACACCCACCCAGAATAAACTTCCTTGCTGCACGATTAGATCGAAGGTGTGCCTGTCAAAAATCTAACTATATATGTAACGAAAGGTATCTGACCTCTTGGGTTTCTCATGGCAAGCAGACTAATAAGAGTTAACATCTCTTGCGCATCAAATTGATATCTCTGTGTGCTTTTACAGGTGTGAATGCACAGACAAACGCACGAATTGTAACCTGAGGATTCAGGGCTAAGTAACGCACATTTTTTCGCTTCCACCGTTTTCAACTCTGGTCACAACGATGCAATTTTGACTCAAACGAGTAGATCAAAGTCAACATTATCTCTAGAGATCATATTTGTGATTACATGACGTGATTATCTCAAGCTATCGTGCATACAAGTATGATAAACAAACTAGCCTGCCAACGCGCTTCAGCTAGCTCACATACTTATATATAGTTCGATGTACATGTACATCATTCGTCAGACATTCAGAACCGCTTCTCATCTGACGATATAATTCGTGCAGTATCGATTGTCATGTTTGTTCATGACAGTACACCGTTTTATGAGAAAGGTGGCCATATAAGCTGACGTTTAAAGGAGAAACGAGCGTTATCGCGGAGGCTCACGTTGGGAGCACAGTTATAAAAACTGTGTAAGTAACCCGACTCCTGGTACGTGTCATACACACAAATAGTCTCAAACAATCTAGAAGTTTCTCAAACATTCTCGCACTGCCTGCACCGATATATTTTTCATGGTTATATCGATCATATGAAAAGAAATGAGCGAGGAATATAACCGCTACTGTATGCAACCAAATCTCTTTTAACGACTCACAACTTTTCTACACGTAGCCACCGGGAAAATAAACCATAAAAATTAAGTCATAAAATAAACTCGGCTGTTATAATTAATACAGTTGTGATAGTCATGTTGTTTTTACAACATCATGCTGTTAATTATCGCCTGTACATATTCGATCCTTGCAAAACTTGTTTCATTTGCAGTATAAGTTCGTTTTGCAACAATATGTCTGGATGCAAAGTGCATCTTGGGTTCTCTTGAGAGAACCCAATATGCACTAAGCATGCAGTTTATATAGCTGCAATTAATATAAAAACATGGTTCCCTGATTAATCAACTGCAATAACTTTTGTTCTGCAGCAACGATGTACATGTATGTGCACAGTACAAGTTAAGAGATATGTGACCATACTTGAAGTCATCTGCCAGTATTAACTAAACATATACTACTGCAGTTCTCTGCAAATCTGATTCCTTCTGAAATGTATATTGAAAGTTTTTTTACCAATTAAATACCTAGCATTTAAAAGATTTTACTTTCTGAAGGGACAGAAGTGTATACCTATGGGCTCATTTTTCTGTGTTTTGACACAATATTAATGAAATCTAACAGACAATAAAATATATATATATATATGAGATCTAACAGACAATAATGCCAAGGAATGTATAGGGGAAGTTATGAGAACCAATGAAATGTAAATAAGAAGAAAAAAAAAGTGGGCGAAAAAATAACTTGCCGTGAGCAGGAATCAAACCTACGACCTTCGAATAACGTCTTCGATGGTCTAACCACTGAGCTATCACAGCGGCTATTCCCACATCCACCTTATTTGGTTTATATGTGAATTTTAACGTTGGAGGAGTGTCAGTCAGCATTTGTAGCCATAGTGGCGAGTGTGGAACACCCTTTTCTGAGCCTGTGTGTTGTCACGTAGCACGTGAACTTATTACGAGCAGGCAGCTGACCAATAGTCCCTCGTATACAACATAAAGGCACCAAGTCTGCCAGTACGAGACCCTCGTTAATGAACTAGGGAAAGAAGTGTATACCTAAGGGCACTTCTTCCCTTGCTAGCCACAGGAGCCTTAGTTTCTTTTCTGCTATTTCGATGCACTGCATCAGTGAGAACAGATTGTCTTCCAACCTCCTGTGTTTCCGAAACCCATTTTGCAGTTCTCCTTGCACCCCCTCATCCTCTATCCATGCCTGCATCGCCAATCTGTAGACCACTGATGTCACTGTTATAGGATGGTAGTTGCTTATGTCAGCTTTGTCCCCCTTTCCTTTATAGATCATGCTCATCGTGCTAAGCTTCCATCCAACGGGGACTTCACCATCGATTATTGTTCTGCTTACTGCCTCTCTCAAAGTCTGTTTAGACTTCGGACCCAATGTCTTTATAAACATAATTGGAATGCCATATGGGCCTGTTGTTGTACTACTTGGAACCTTCTTCTCAGCCCTTTCCCACTCTTGTTGTGAAAATGGAGCCATTGCACCACAAGAACCATCCTCGTCTATTCTGGTGCATAAGGCACTTCTTTGCTGAAATTTTTCTGTCACCCTTGTTCTTATATGTGCAATAGCTTCGTCCCCTTCTAGCCTAGCACTGCGAGCTGTAGTTATAACCTCTGCTCTAGACTTGTTTCATTTCTTAGGGAGTTTAGATGGTTCCAAAATTTCGCAGCCGCCTTTCTGTCCTTTTTATGTACTTCTGCCAGCCACTGCGAACCCTTTCTTCAAATCTTTTCATTGACCAGGAGGGATGCTTCCCTTCTAGAGCTTAAAAAGATGTCCCATTTTCTTTCAACATCGTCTATCGGTTCACCCCGTCGCTTAGCATGTCTGTGTTCCCTAGAATCTTCCTGACGTTTTGCTATGGCTCTCTTAACTTCCTCATCCCACCATCTCTTGGAATTGTGTCTTTTTTCTGGGGTGACTTGTCACGTGCCTTAGCAAGCTCTAGCTCAAACAGTCTGATTATATTTGTGTATGTCCACACTGTTTATTATTCTCAGTGATTACTTTCTCAATTTGTTTAGTAGCAATTGCTATTTGCCTTTCTGAATGAAATTTTCCTGTAGTTGCTCATCTTGTCTCCTTCCCACTTTCACTGCTCTTCCAAAACTTAGCTTGATAGGTTTGTGATCACTACCCAGACTACTGGAGCCACCTTCGTCTATGTGCATTCCCCTGAGCTTATCATACATCCTACGTGACATCAGTGCGTAATCTGTTGTCGACTGCAGCCTTCCTACGTCCCAGTATTTGCCCTTCACACTTCTCAGTACTGTTGCAAATAATCAAATCACGCCTTTCACACATATCTGATCATTTTGCTTGTTGAGTCAGTATACCCATCGTTGTCTTCTATGTGCGCATCGCATATCTCCGATATAATTATCTCGCCTCTCCTCCTAATTCCTCAATGTCCTTTGATATACACTCGACCATTGCCTGGTTTTCCTCTTTGGCCTTTGCTCCCGTTCCAAGTACACCAAACCAATGAGTGTCATTTGCCCTGCCACTTTACCTTTGACCATAATGTTCCTTGCACTCCTGCTTGTCCTTTTGCCAGTCCCTACTTTTATGAATGAATGCCCCAATACCAACCCCCTTTCTGCTGCCTTCTGTGCTATTACAATATTCCCATCGTAGTCCGGATTGGCAAGGGTGGTTGCTCCATGTCCTGAAGATGTGTCTCCACAACCCTATATACCATCAGTTCCTCCTGCCTCAACTGCCCTTCTATCTCTTCCCACTTTAACTTATTCCTGCCACCCTGCATGTTAATATAGCCTATGTCTGTCTTAGCTCGGCCCTTGTGCTTACGTCGATTCATTCTCCCACGGACTTCGTATGGCTAGAATATTTGTGCCCCTTTAGAACCGTCTTCGGCTACACTGTTGGCCTCAGAGCTCGGGCCCCTCCTAAAAAAGCTGTGGCTTGACGACCCATCCTATTACCCAACCCTCCTGCCCGTCGCACCACTGTCGTGAATGCCATCCTGTGCAAAGGGGCGAGCGCCGGGCTCGTAGACGTCTTGGTTCACTTCCATTACGCTGTATCCGAGTTGCCGGCTCATACCCTTGATCACACAGTTGGCCTCCACTACCCTCCTTTCAATCCCACGAGACTGTGCCCCCAGACCTCTGGGACTGTGCATATGATCACAGGTCACATGCACACTTCCAAAGGCTTCTCGGAGCTTACGAATCCCATCCTTTAACTGTCTTTGAAGGTTCTGATCCTTGCCCTTCAATACATCATTGAGCCCAGCATGAATAATCACGAGATTTTCGCCCTCCATGCTGTCTTCTACAACCTCCTGAGCTTTGGCCAGTGCATCCACCACGCCCTTCCCTGACTGGGCCTCACCCTCATTCTCCCATCTTCCTTCACTGTCTTGAAGACGCCATCCCTAACCCTGGCCACGTTAGAGTCCCCCACCACCGGGACCCTTCTACGCTCCAGTCGCTGGCTTCCTGTTTGTGATGGCGCCCCTGTTTGCTTCACCTGTTTCTCTTTCTGCCGTCTGTCCTGTATTCCTGCCCTGCTCGAAGACTGCCGCACCTCCGAGCTGCATGTTGTCGGGGCCTCCGTGCTGTGGCCAGACACTGCGGCCCCCCTGACCTCCCTTCTCCCCTGTTCCTTCCCGCCTGTCACCTTCTCCGCTACCCATGCCTTCCGCCTAGCAACGCTCGGGGCCGGGGCAAAGCGCCACCAGCTCCTTTACCCGCTGCACGAGCTCGTTTCGCCCTTCCTGTTCTTTTTGAAGCTCGCCCTTCATTTGCTCTAATGGGCTGGCGGTAGCCTCCTCCCGCTCACGCGACGCTCCGAGCTGTTTTGTCCTCTGCTATCTCTGCTCCTAGCTGTTCTATCCTCTGCTCCCCTTCCGTCCTAAGCGCCCCCTGAAGCCCCTCGATGCTAGCCTCCGTGCGCTGCACGGCCGCCTCAGTGCCTCGCACAGCCTGCACACGAAGCTCGCCTTCTGCGCGTCAGCCAAACTCGTGAATGCTGTCTCACCTAAGTAGCACCAGCACTTGCATTCTTCGCACTGCACCAGCTCACTCTCGCTCGTGGTTTTCCTAGCCTCCTTAGCCATCGCCCGCCCGACCATCGGACCCCAGCGCCACGACAGCCCTACGTTCAACCCTAATCCCGCTATCCAGCCGCCTCCGTTAACTCTTCTGCCTCAACAACTGTTTGAAGCTGCCGCCTACACCACAAAAATATGAGTTCAATTTCGCTAGTAGCCGCTCACTAGATCCCCTTCGTGTTCGGCTCTAGCTGTTTAACAACTAACCGGGCGCCCCGAACTGCTTCAAAACAGCCGCCACCCCGTTCACGTGGTCAACGTCACTACAACGTTGCCCGTGTCCCACACCAACGCCTCCCACGGAGGAAGGAAAAGGTTCCTCCGTGAACGCCTCCTATATAGATTTCCCGTGCATATCGGCGGTCACTTGGGGAGCGGCGGTCGTCGGAACTACAGTGGTGGAGCCACTCAAGTAAGGGTGTGTCAAAAGGTTTTTACGTTTTTGGAGCTTTTGTGCAACAAAATTAACGTAAAAATTTTTAAAATGCGTAACGTACTTATAATTAATCCTACGTAAGTGACGCCGTCAGTCAAGAAGCAACTTTTAATGCAAGGCATCCTCTGCACCTTCACCGACTGACCTTGCACAAACTTGAATCTGCCGAACAGGTGGAGCGCACGAAAACACGTCCGCACCTTAGGGTTTTTTTTTTTAATTAACTCACCGTGGTCGATTTTTTCGCCCTCTACGGCCATCGCGTGAACTTGAGAGCATAGCCTCCTCTAAAGTTATATAGGAGGCTATGTTGAGAGTTATCCGGCTGACTCCGCTGCGACCATAGAATATCAACACTACCACATTGAGTGGATGATGTGGCTATACCCTTTAGATCGGGCGGTGGTTAACGCCGCCTAGTCGTGATACCTGGTGAAGTAACCACTAGATTTATCTTTTTTTCCCCTTTAGGTAGTGAGGTTGAGGACTAGTACTTTGCAGTGAAGGGTTTTAAATTTCACTCGTGCTTTGACTTTAGCTACCAATCAGATAACCTTCTTCTAGTTAATTCTACCCGCTTAAAGTCTATTTGGCCCTCCCTGTCCCTAAACCCCAGTGCTTTTAAAAACTTTGCGCCATCATCTCGAACTATAGGGTGAAGCCCTTTACAGAACATTATCAAGTGTTCGGCAGTTTTTCTCCTCCTCTCCACATGCACTGCATACAGTGTCTACCCCTTCGTATTGCACCATGACCTACTACACTCCTGACCTGCCCAGAGAGCACCTCTTCCAGCGCCCACGTTCTAGTTCATACCTTCTGCCGCTAGGGGCCGTCACCTACGAGCGGCGTGGCGCTAGGCAGCACCTGTTCGCTGACGTCACCTTCACTCTTGTAGTCAAATTTTAACCAACAAAGCACTCGTAGTGCGAATTTATGATCCACAATTTAGAAATATCCAGAAATAATAATACTAAAAGACATTCAGAATTTTTTTTGCAATAAAATGCACGCGACAACGCATAGGCTGTCCAAAATCATGTAAATCCACGGGTTTCCACGTTTGTCAACAGTGTGCTATAATTCTTAAGCGCACTGAACAGCTTACTTGACCAGCAATGTATGGGAAGAAATAGTCACATATATGCCGACAGTTCACCACAGAAAGCAGGCATTCTTATACCAGCGCCTACAAAACAACCGTAAGAAGCAGACGAACAGGTTATAGGTAGCGCCACCTACGGCGAGCGATTGAACGAGAGCGGGGACACGCGCTCCCATAGGAACCCCGCTATCTGAACAGGTCAGGAGTGTAGTAGGTCATGTATTGCACTACCAATGCCAGCGCCATCTCTAGGTCGGATAAGTTATTAGAGAACGCCACCGGCGCCACTTTCGTTGCATTCTCAAGGTACAGTTCTCTTGTATAAGTAAATTGTCCATAGAATATATAGTAAATAGGAATATAGTATATTTCTCTATGATATAGGGGTGTTGTGGCCAAGCCACTCTACGCGCTTCACTGACTCCTAATCGCTTGTCGGCTGTTGCGTGGTCAATCATTTATTTACTATATTCTAGAAGAATGGTGAAGTGGCGTGCGTTGTGCTGGAAATTGCGCCGTAACCTACCAAGCGGCGTTGTGGGCGTAGTCATAGAAATCTTCATTATGAACAGGGCCAGTCTACGAAGAGTACCCGGGAGTACTCTATTTTATTGACCATCAAGAATGGTACGCCTTATTCTGTTGTAGAACAGCTGCTTAATCAGAATAAGTTGTGTTGACAGTTGTCTCCTGACATGCAGCTCTTCTAGATGATTCCAGAATGAAGAATTTCACGTCATGCTTCAAAGGTATTGTATCAATTATCGTGGCAAGTTTGTCATGCTGAGCAAACAATTCTCGCGTAGTCGGTGTACTTTCGCAAGGGGTGGTGCATTGAAGTGTCGTAAACGTTGATGTGACGTCTGTTTCAATGCGTTGCAACCACCGTGCAAGCTGTGCTATCACAAGTTAGCGCATTTGCCTCACGTGCGATATGCCACCTTACCGGCGGTGATCAATGGTGTTCGTGTGCCCCCCATTTTTATTATGTCGCTGATGTTTTCGCGCTTCGAGGACGCTGTACTGAAGTTCAATTTATTAGTTGGCGTGAACATTGTTTAAACATCGTTGTTTGGCATTCGAACACGGTATTGCTGTTTTTGTGGTTTCTGCACTGTGTTCATAGTGACAATATTACATGGAAGTTGTTTTAATATATCATGCAATATTGAAAGTACATTTTGACTAACTGCAGTTTGCTTATAGTTAGCTGGTTTTGTTTATGCTCAAAACATTTCTTTTAAAAAATTATTCTTGGTACAATTGTTCAATCTTAGCAACTAACTAGCTGCACTTATAAAATTCACAAGTCATCATTTGCAACAAGTGTGAATTTTGGCAAATAAGAAATGTTAAGGAACCATAAACTTTTATGTATATCATGAAGTACTTGTATCTCGGCAGTGTATTAGTATGTTTTGGATTGCATAAGCAGAATTTTTTTTACACACAAGAGGAAGCGTAGACAGAATTTGATTACAGTAAGTGCTTCATTTTTATTATGCTTAACACAGCCTCTTTGTGCTTTCCAGAAAAAAATTTCTGGAGTTCTTCTTTCGCCGGCTGCAGTATAATGACACTGGGAAGTATACAGCAGAATTTCCATTCATCTCTCCATGTGGACGGGAGATGAATTTTGTCCGCTGTGATGACCTGCCCTTCGTCTTCACGCACATTGTACAATTGCCCGAAGAAAGCAAAGAGCCAGGTTCAAAAGGCTTCCTCTTACACAATTATGCAGGCAACCTACTGAAAGTTGAGTTTACACCACAGCACCTTTGCATGCCTGCTGGCACAGGGAGGGTCTATCACCCAGCACCTGAAAGGGCAGGTGGTGTTGGGCTAATACGTTCACTCTTGGCTATTGAGCTTAGCAAGCATTTTACTTTTGCTGATGACAGTGATAAGTCTCCACCTACTCACTTTGACTGGGATGGCACTCGCTACAAGCTATCAAATATTCCTCCTGCCTGTCATCAATAAGGTGTCTCGTTGGAATGGAACAGAATAATGAGTGTGACTACAAAATCAGTTGCACTGCATGATTGTTTCAAAGGAAAATTCTGTGCCACCCAATGCTTCAAAGAATACAACTGATTGTTTGGAAATTGTTCTATGAATTATTGTAGAAGAGTAAAAGAATCTCAAGCAATTGCCCTTTGAATTGAGATGCAACTTGTTCAAATACTGTTTTTGTTGGCTGCAATACACTTAAACATGGCACAAATATGTTCCCTTTGTCTTTATGAGTTTAAATCTTTCTAAATGTTCACCTACTTGCCCAACTGGCACTTTTGAAGGGTGCGAATGTACGATACATTTAGTTATGCTGTGTGCATCTAATGCAACCATCTCATGGTGAATTCAATGGTTGTTGCAATAAATTACATGCACATTACATGTCATTGTGATTTAACTTTTGAAGTCTGCACAGGTTTGAAAAATGGCATTAGGCAGCTGCATTGGCAGACTACCAAGATAACAAAACAACCATGCTTTCAGTTGCATACTTTTTCCATTCTCCACTATGAATAAGATGCCAACTTGCAAAAATTCGCCCTTGCCCACCACAGCTTTGCCTACATAGTGGACAATTTGTCACTTAGCCAACAAAGCCATCAGTGACGTAAAACAGTTGTCATGCAAATTGCTTCAAATATGCTGCACACAGAAAATGAAATTTGGTGATTGGAAATTATCAATGTATACTATAATTTATTTCAGTTCTCTAATCAGTTTCGTAAATTTTACCAAGTACCAAGCTCCTATCGTCAAGATTAGGCAAGTTGTGCAGCGACGAGTTTAGTAAATGTATGCAATGGGCTAATGTTATTAGCTGCGAAATCTCGTCCAAAATATACATTGTAGTTTAAAAAAAACATGCATTCTTAACACAGCAGTGTATCCTTATTGTCAAGCTTGCCCATAATATTATAATCAAGTGAATCGCCGATTACCAGTAAAGCACTCTTGATTTTTTATAAATGGGCTTGATCTTCGCACGCACCACTACACATCTCCAAAGACACCTCTGAATTGGCTTCTTTTTTTTTTTTTTCAACTTGTGGTGATTTATGCTTGTGGCGATCTTATGTTTTTATAAAAGGAAAACTAAGCATCTAGTAAAAGAATCCAACTTGGCAAAAAGGATTTGTGCTTAAAAACCAGATTCTTATCCCTTACCAGAGCGAAGTTACGTTGCATGTACACGAAAGTACGGCCATTCAGAGTGTGCCATCCTGCCATAATAATTCTGTTACTTATTAGATACAATAGTCAAAAATAAAATGTTACACTACCCATGTTGTTAGAAGGCAAGGTAACATATTGGCTTTTACTGTCATGTAGAACCGATGTCCCTGCAAAAAAAATCACACCAGGGAGACTTGTTGCATACAAGGGTGCTACAGTTGCACCAATTTGATATAATTCCCAATTTTTGCACCGAAACCATGAATTTGCTAAATTGCACCAAGCTGCACGAAAATGCCTGACCAGTCTGAAAGTTTTCTCAGTTGCGCTAATTTCAGCGAGAAATGGCAGCCACGTTGACTATTAGCATGCAGTTTGCATGATCAATCAATCCAAGTGTGCAGATCAACCCTAACCTGAAACACGGTGTAAGAATATATTCCCATTAGGTCCGGGCTCTCGCGACACGCGGTTGACCAGACAAACTAACAAAGCCGTGCGCCATTGGTCCGCTGACTGCTGCAGATACCTATCGGTGGACGACACAACTTGAAAACAAAAGGAGTTGCTGTAGCCACCAACGCTTCGCAGGAATGAACTTTCTAGACAGTAAACGTAGCTATGGCATGTTAGCAACTAAAGCTGGGAGCATATGCCTCATTCTTCGCATGCGAACAGACACGATATGCTGCAAAAATTGGTGTTGCCGGCGACAACGTTGGTTGATATAGCAACAGCACATAATACATTTTTCTGTCTTGAAGTTGCATCATCCCAGCAATAGATATCCGGTGCCATCTCACTGGCCCTGCAAGTGCGTGCTGTTGTTACTTATCTGGTCCCATCGTGAAAAAAAGCAACAAAAAGAGGTGGGAGTTTAGCGGTTTTTCATGACTTGTCCTAACTCGTGCAGAACGCTGCTTAATCCACCTTTGCCGCAGTACACCGGTGCCCAGCGAAAATGCGCGTTATGATTTTGAAGGAGCTGTTGCACTAATCACGGGATATCGCACATTTTGTTCAATTACTCGCGCTTGTATACAGCGCATAATTGTGAATACTAGTAGGGCCGATGACATCTAAAAAAGTTACTGGCAATCATTTGGACCCGTGTATGACATTTTGGTGCCCTAAAGAAAATTGTGTGCCAGCTTTTCTTTTTTTTTTTTGCCACTTCTACAAATTCCTTGAATTTCAAGGTCGCCAGCTTTGCAGATCCACATTTGAATTCGCAGAGTGAGACGCACCAAATGCTAATGCAGACGTTATCATTATTGCCTCAGTGAGATGGTCAATTTTATTGAAATAGCAGTGCTCTTACTCACACTACACGATTCAGGGCATGATGAATGGTTTGTACATAATTTTTTTCTAAATGTAGGCCTTCTTTTTTATAATGCTCTAAATTGGGCCTTTCGTGATAAAAAATTAATGTTTTGCTCCCCGTAACCTGCTCCAAATTTGCATTTTTGTGCTTCAAAAGTAACATTGTGCGGCTTCAAAAATTGCTCCAAATTCTATTTGGCATTTGCACCCCTGTGGATAGATTTTTCAATGGCACAAAGGTGCTTGAGCTGAGTGGAAAGCCCATAGTCTATCAATGACCCTAAACAGATCGAAAAGATTCACAATATGTGCAGTGTAGGTGATGAGAAAGGCACACTTGTCTGCCTTGTAAAGCTGACCTCCCTCTGTGGCACGTATTGTCGAAGTCCAAGATAACCATGAAAGAATGTCAATATTGAACAGTATTCTGGTGTGTTGTGACGTTAAAGGACTATGTGCTAACTTTTGAAGGTCCTTCACTTTTTAATGCAATCGAAACCTCATCAGTGTCTTGACTCGCAAGATCTTTTTAGGAAACATTGAAATTTTCAGTTTTAAAGTATGCTCGGCAAATAGATTTTAGACTTATATTTTGAGGCTTATACATACCAAAATCAAGATATATGATTATGATGCACACTGCTATAAGAGATCAATCAATCTTGAACACCTTTGGTCTTTTAACCTTTTAGCTCCCATTGATGAGTATATTCACCATGAAATTTTTACCAAAATAACCAATGACAACTAAAGTCACCATAAGCAAAATTTCTCATGTGGTTAAAACCATCTAGTTGCAATTTCTAAGACTAGATGGACACAGATGGCCATGCTGTGCCTTTCAGAAAAAAAAAAAGAAAACCAAGTGGGTGCTTTTTTTTTTTCCAGCAGAGAAATAACTAATGTGCGCTCAATGCAGGGCACACAACTATTGTGGCGTTTGACTTCAATCAAAAAGCAGCCACGCAGCCAGGATTAGATTGTGTACAGCTGTCAGCACCTTTTACACGAACGCTCGGCCACATGTCCTGCAGCAGTTTGATTGACGCTGACACCGCATACATTTGGCTTCTGTTGCCAAAATGCTAACCATACATGCCGACATACTTTCCAAGCCTACCGAGGTATTATCTTGGCAAAAGCGCACAGCACTTTGCAGCTGGCATCAGTCAAACTAGCCCTGGCCATGCATCGAAGTGTTTGCGTTAAAGGTGCTGATGGCTGCACCTTGTGCACAACACCTGAGCCACTAAATCGTTATTATATTACAAGCTTGTTTCTATCATCTTGAGATATTGTATTTTCACTGTCACCAGTATTTCAGGACGAGCCCTCAACAGTAGATGGTACCTTCAAGTGCAGCAGATGTAGTTTGTACACATTTTCTGTTCTATCACTTTTAATCAGTGTGGTATCATTGAGTGGCTCTATCTGGGATAGTTGACAACATAACACCTGGTTGGGGGCCGATGCTGCTAGGATGTTAGGTGCCCCCAATTGAATAAGCCTATGCACACAATTTCTAAGCTCTTAGAAATCCTATGTACTTGCAAATATTAAAGAAAGCACCAGTATTATATGGATTAATGACCCAGATTGATATGGCATAGCTTTGAATTCATCTGCTCAACAACAGCTCCAATGGCAGTTTCAAATAGTACTCTATGGCCGAGAAAGGACAAATGTACCACGGTGGGTCACATCAAGGAGGCATGCGAACTTTCAGTAAAATCCAATACACAGTATATAAAAGGGCCCTGCAACACGTCTTTCAGTTATCATGTAAAGATCTTGCTATTAATAACAATGTTTCCTCACAGATCTTTTGCTACAAAACCATCCCAATCTATGAAGTGTCAGCAAAGCTACGACATAATGGGAGTGCTTTCTCTTTCCTTTAATTGCCGCAAAAAGCTTCAAGATACACAAAAAAGAGGTGGGTGAGCTATGACAAAGAGGTGACGCAGGACCAAAAATTTGCATTGCCATCCATCATGGTGTTCAGCATTTTTTTCTTTGACCATAATGGCCGTTACATTCGATTCAGGCGTGCATGACAGCAGCATGTAGAAGTACTATCAACAGCAAAAGTTTGCGGGACGTAAAAGTTTGTTAAAGCTAAATTCCCGCTTTGGGAATGTATTAGAATAAATGTTTCATAGTGTGCTTGGCATCCTGACCTATACAGTCACCAGCTGATTACAAGCATTACATACTATATAGCAAAGTTCGCATTTGTTTTAGATCCAACCTCCTGCATACCTTTGCTGTTGACAGTACACCATGGGAGCTGCGTACCTACGCGTCGTCTCATATGACCTTTAATATTGTCGACCAATTTGCCATTCATGGACTGTCAGATTTGCTTGTTGAGTTAGTTAACGTGATGGAGACAGCAAGTGACGTTTGGCTGTTTCTGGCATGAAATTTTAAGTGCCCTATTGCATGCAGTTCTTTTAATATTAAGCTAAGATACGATGGTGGTCAGTCAGAGAAAAAGAATAGATACCAAGGAATGGGAAGTGCAGCTGAGGATGGCAGAAGTAGGTGATAAAAAAACAACACGAAATTTCCAAGCATAAAATGTAATCGGCTCATAAAGGCAGGGTGAAATAGGAAATTATTGGGAAAGGCATGGAGGAAATAAAGACTGAGAGAGAGCGTCACACGAATCACTCTGCTAGCCTTGGCAAGCCAACCTCCTCTGTTGCTGCCTCTCTCAATAATCGGGGCCCAGTGCCTCCCGAGCAGAGTGCCCACAGAAGATGCAACTATAACCAAAGCGAACAAACCAATAATTGCACCAGCTTATCACATGACTATAGGTCTCAATTATTTTATGACTAGGCTTCAAGACTGTCATATGACACTCTCCTCTAGCCTTTTATCTTCCTCCATAGGGACAGGCCTTCCATCTGCAGTGGACATACTAAGTTAACTAAATGATTACTATGTTAACAGCAGCCTAGCTCTGATTTAATCATGACTGTACTTTTTGATGAGCAATCACTTGGCGACGCGAGGTGTCGCTGCTCAAACTTCTGACGCTATGTTTATAGTGATGCATGGTAGAGTTGAATTGAACTGGTTTATTTAGGGCTGCAGCGCTCATGAGTGGGCAACGCCCTATATACATCATATCGCGACACGAGTCGAACGTCCAATGCCCCCGAGTAGATCACGCGCCTCCTGGATACTTGAAACCCTCAAAGCCCATGCTACCTGAAACTTGAGCTCATGAGTGTCACCTTTTACACTACCATCTGGCACATAGCAACCGTAGGGAATCTTTGAGGTCGTCTGCTATTTGTGTCGCGTGTTGGAGATGGCACTTGTAAGGCGCGCCAAAGCAATGATGTGACACCCGACACTACAGCCTTGACTACATATAGGCAACATTTTGACAAAGTTCAAGAAAAGCTGGCGTACCCTTTTAGTCGGCAAAATTTTTTGACGATGTTCAAGAAGTGCTGTAATACCCTTTTAAACTTTGAGAGACCGTGACATACAGAATAAAACATAAATGAATATAAATGCAGCACCCAAGAGCCAACATGTTCGAGATGAAACTGCTTAAAAGGCACTCAAACTACATTATGCAGGCACTTCTTTTTAATAGGTCCGTGAAAATAACAAGGCCATCAATAAGGCCCTCCCAAAAATTAGGCTGTGCCTAGTGCTTTAGTGAACCACTGGAGATCAAGTGCTACCTTAGGCCCATGTAATTTAAAGGAAACAGAACTGATTTAGCTTCAAAGTAAATGCCATCTTTTTTGGGCCCCCCCCCCCCTCTCTCTCTCACATGTACTCAACAAACCTAACTGCAGCTGCTGGTGGTATGTGTGTTCATCCCTCTGCTCATTTGTAACTTGTATGGCATGGGTTAAAACTCAGTCTTGCATTGAAATACCACAGTTGATTTGATATGTGGGGTTTAACGTCCCAAAACCACCATATGATTATGAGAGACGCTGTTGTGGAGGGCTCCAGAAATTTCGACCACCTGGGGTCTTTAACGAGCACCCAAATCTGAGAACACGGGCCTACAGCATTTTCGCCTCCATCGAAAATGCAGCCGCCGCAGCTGGAATTCGATCCCACGACCTGCGGGTCAGCAGCCGAGTACCTTAGCCACTAGACCACCGCGGTGGGGCTAAATACCATAGTTACTCATGCAAACGCAGCAATGTCAAGTTTATGTGCAGTGTCGATCGTGTGTAGCTTGTGTTTATATGCAAGCCAGTCTCCTTTGCCGGGCTGAGTAAAGAGGTCTGGGATCAGTGAAGACGTAAAAACTATACTCCGTCTCACCCCTACTGTTTAGCACTGCAAAAGCTACCGGGTGTTTGCAGGCCACATGTCTGTGCAGGAAAACAGTTCCACATATAATCACCTAGAAATTGGCAAGGTTGAAACATTTTCTATCTGCTGCAGCACATCAATAAGTAATATGCTTATTACTCATTGTGTTTACGGTGCATTTATTTATATAGTTTCAGTGACTACTGGTACCTGTGGTTAAAAACCATGCATAGCAACGCCCATGCAGTCATGACAGCTGCTACGATCCGAACTTGCCCTTTATGCTCGCCCAAAGCACTAACAAATGAAAGGTGTAATGAGCTATCGCTTCGTGCTATCTCACGATCAGGACAAAGTATCAGCTTTGTTGTTATTGGAGAGACAAGTGTTTTCTTTAACTACACCTGCTAAGCCTAACGCTCAGATAATGTTATATCGCTTCATAGAAATTATGCAATGTTGTTGATAGTCACACTATCATTGAAATCTGGCCCCTAATTGAACTTGCTACTTCACGCTCAGCAGTACAAGGCTCTAAGCACTGAGCTACCCCAGCATTTCAAACGTTTTAGATTCATTTTGGCGATGTGCATGACAGCATTACCTGCAGGGGCAGATCCAGCTACTCATTTGGGGGGGGGCACCTAAAGTAACACCAAAGAGGGGTGGGGAGGGGCGTGGTCATTACTTTTTTTGTTTTTACAAGCAGAAAAACCCATTCACAGCATAAATACTGTTAATGTGTGCTCTCAGTGGTTTCACTCATTAGGCAGGGATGGATACAGCCACTCATTTTAGGGGGAGGGAGGGGGGTCGAAGTAAAACCGGTGAGGAAAGGGATGTTTTTAGTAGGTACTACTATCAAAAGAACCCGCAAGCGGAAAAAAACTGAAAATGTGTGTTTGGGCAACTAAACAATGATTAAAAATTGAAGACATTTGATA